>JABUQX010039758.1:40000-42500 GCA_015478945.1 Trachelipus rathkii
CATGGGCCTACCTAGACTGACCAATTCAACCATCAAAAATTAATATAATAACAATAATAATTCAGAACCGCATGGGCCTATCTAGACTGTCCCAGTCAACCCATAATTAATAATTAAGAATAAATTATTCTTAAACTTATTAATTATTATGGGTTGACTGGGACAGTCAAGATAGGCCCATGGGCTTCTGACTCTCTTATTTCTAATTTACTAACATTTCATTCTGGTATTGACTCTGTGACGATTCTGGAGAGGCAATGCGACTTTTTGAATTAGTATTCTTAGTTACTAATTATTGCTGGTTGACTGGGACAATGTAGGTAAGCCCATTGGCTTCTTAATTATAAATGTTTTTCATTTTAAATTACATTAATTATTATTAAAAATTATTCCTAATTCTTAATTTTTATGGGTTGACCGGGACATTCTAGAGGGGCCAATGTGGCTTCTCAATTATTAATTTTTATTGGTCGACTGGGACAGTCTAAAAAGGACCATGCGGCTTCTTAAGTATTATTCTTATTTATAATGAGTTGATTGTTAAATTCTAGAGGGATCCATGTGGCTTAATTATTATTTTTAATTACTTAACTTATAATGTTGGTTCTGACTGGGACAGTCTTGATAGGCCCATACGGCTTCTTAAGTATTATTCTTATTTATTATTTATTATGTGTTTACTGGGATATTCTAGAGGGGCCAATGCTGCTTCTTAATTATTAATTTTTATTGGTTGACTGGGACAGTCTAAAAAGGACCATGCGGCTTCTTGTATTATTCTTATTTATTATAGGTTGACTGGGACATTCTAGAGAGGTCAATGCAGCTTCCTAATTATTATTCTGAATAATAATTAAGAAGCTGCATTAACCTCTCTAGAATGTCCCAGTCAACCCATAATAAATAAGAATAATACAAGAAGCCGTATGGTCCTTTACAGACTGTCCCAGTCAACCAATAAAAATTAATAATTAAGAAGCCACATTGGCCCCTCACAGAAGTCCCCGAATTTGCCCAGTCAACCCATACATAAACAAAATTACTAGAATGATTACTTAACCAGCAGCTAGCTTATCTTAGACTGTCCCAGTCAACCAATTAAAAATAATTAATAATAATTAATAAATTAATAATTAAATAATATTTAAGAAGCCGCATGGTCCTTTTTAGACTGTCCCAGTCAACCAATAAAAATTAATAATTAAGAAGCCGCATTGGCCCTCTAGAATGTCCCAGTCAACTCATAATAAATATCAATAATAATAAGAATAATACTAAAGGAAAGCGATGTGCTATCTAGACCTGTCCCAGTCAACAATAATAAATTAATAATTAAAAATAATAATCAAGAAGCCGCATTGACCCCTCTAGAATGTCCCAGTCAACTCATAATAAATAAGAATAATACTTAAGAAGCCGCATGGTCTTTTTTAGACTGTCCCAGTCAACCAATAAAAATTAATAATTAAGAAGCCGCATTGGCCCCTCTAGAATGTCCCAGTTAAACCCATAATTAAATAATAAATAATATAATTATTAGGAAGCCGGCATGGGCGGCTATCTAGACAACTTCACGCCTATTCTTATCCTCAAAGCCAAAAATCTACCTCCTCGTTGCTTTACGTTGCGTCCTCTTCAACATATCTGTCTTTTTAATTAAGGGTGCTAAAATTGTAGACAATATTCAAATACTGGCCTAACATATCTATTATACGACATTATACAAAAATAATATATATAATTAGTCTGCATCTGGCATTAATTTTCAATTTTTAACCCTAGGCCCTAGGTCTGGGTTCAAAATCTTACAATGGAAACAATGAAACAATGCCAATAGTTTGTTGAAAATTGAAAAAAATATATTAAAAACTTCATAATATATATAGTTTTATTTTAATTTTTTATTTCTATTGAAGTTAAATTACTTAAATATACAAAATAAAAAAATAATAAAAAAAATATAAAAAAATCAAAAAAATCAAAAAAATCAATAAAATCAAAAAAATCATGATTTATTTATAAGTAAAAAAATCAATTGATTTTTTTAATTTGAATTTTTTCGTGCCACCTCTGGTTCTGAGGATATTAAAATGTAACTATGGAAATAAATTAACTAACTGATAAAAAAAAAAAAACGTTGAAAACTAACTCAATATACTTTTTCTGAAAATATATTACAAAATTTTAATTCACAATTTAAACACTTAAACATATACATCTATATTCTCTTTCTTTTTTCTTTTCTTTTTCCTCTCCCAGGAATGATTTTTCATCCTGTCAGCCGCGCAAGCGTCTTTCTCCAGACCTCCCTCTGCTGCACTATTCCTCTTCTCTTTAGCACTCTCATTTTTGGTAGCTGACATCTTTCCAGAGAGTCCTCCACCGACTCCACCCATCTCTTCTTCGGTCTTCCCCTTGGTCTTCTGCCCTCTGTGTGTCCATTCCCATTCTTCTTTCGGCATTCGTCCTGCTTCCATCCTTCTTTCCCAAGGGGATTTTG
>JABUQX010039758.1:65000-107500 GCA_015478945.1 Trachelipus rathkii
TATATATTATATATATATATATATCATTATATTATATATGTATATATATAATATATATATATATATATTATTATATTATATATATATTATATACATATATATAAATATATATATATATATAATATATATATATATATATATATATATATTATATATATATATTATAATATATATATATATATATATATATATATATATTAGATATATTATATATATATATATATATATATATATATATATTACTTATTTACCCTCCCCTCCATTAGATCTGTATTGACCTTTCAGGTGTCGCTTCTGCAGAATCTTCTCCAGTGGCTTCTATCCTTGCTTATTCTTCTCTCCTCCACATCCACCATAGACACTCCTCTAACGTTCAGCGCATCTTCATCTACATCCCTTCATCTTTTTTTCGGTCTGCCCGCAGGGCTGCGGCCCATTGGCATCAATTTCCGAATCTTTCTTGATCTAGTTCCCCCTTCCATTCTCTTAAGGTGCCAATACCATTTCAGTTGATTCTGTTATATATGTTTACTTATTGACCCAATTCTCAGCTCTCTCAGTATCCCCTCACTTTCCGCCTATCTCTCATGGTAACTCCCTCAAACAATCTCAGCACCCCTATCTCCGCCGCCTCCACTCATCTCATTTGCGTTGTGTTCAGTGCCCAGCATTTCGATCCGTACCCAATTCTCTCAGTATTGTTTGGTATATCACCATTTTCACTTCTTTTAGTATAACTGTTTCTTTCAGTACTGAGGCTAATGCTCCCACGATCTGAGAAAACTTCTTTATACTATCGCCTATCTCACCTCCCTGACCTTCCCTTCCCTCCATCATTACTGTCAAGTATTTGAATTATTCTACCTGCTGTTGTCATCTTCTTCTATATTGATGTTGAATTCTGTTCTTTCTCTAGTTATTCTCATTACCTCCGTTTTCTCCATATTCATCTTCATACTGATTACTCCCATTAGGACACTCCACCTGTTCAACATTTTCTGCAGATCTGCCCCCTCCCCTGCTATCAATGTTGCATAATCTGCATATAGTAGTGTGTGCTTATTGTCTATCTGTCCACATATTCTCTTCAGTCCGTAATCCATGTATAATAATTAATAGCATGGGCAAGAGCACACTACCCAGTAACCTGAAACCATCCTTCCTTTCTTACTTCTCCCCTCATCTTATAACTTGTACCGCAGTATGCACTTTTTTTGCCCTTTTTAATTTTTGCAGTACTTCATACTCTTGTTCGTCCAATGCTCGCCATAGCTTTTCTCTACAATCCTTTCAGTTTTTCTTTCTTAGTCTACAAACGTTACAGATGCTCTTTTATTCCATTATATTGTTTTTCTTTTATTATTTTCATGTAGAAGAGTGGTTCCATTGTAATTTTTCCTGCTCCAAAGCCGTATTGCCAACTTACCGGTGTATCTTCAACTTTGATTCTCAGTCTCCTTTCCAATATTCTCTCGCATATTTTGCTTGCAACATTCAGCAAACCGATGGTCTGTAGTTTTTATAAATTCTTTTATCTCCATTCTTATATATAGGGCACATCACCGATCTTCTCTATTCGTTAGTCATTCTCTTTTTGTTCCAGACCTCATTCAGTAGTTCTAGTAGCCAGACCTCATTCAGTAGTTCTAGTAGCAGTTCATCCACTTCTTCTCCAGTCCTGTATAATTCAGCATTCAATTCATCGTTTCCTGTGCTTTTTCCATTCCTTAAAGTTTTTACTGCTTCTCTTATTTCATCCAATATCTCCTCCGTCATTTCTTCTTCCACCACCATCTTCAGTTACCTCTTCATCTTCACTCGCTCCTTAGCCTCAATATCTTCAACAATCCCCAAAGCATTCCTCTCCATCTTTTCAACCGACCTCGTCTCTCTCCCCTTACCCTAACTGTTTCTCCCTCCTTATTTTAGTATTGAGCCGTGTCTTCGGTTCCTTTCGAGGATTCTCTACTTTAGCTAATCCGTAGATAATTTTGTTCTTCCATATGTTCGCCTCAGGTATCCGACCGCTCTATTTTCCCCCATGATTGCTCAACTCTTGTCTTTTATCTCTTCTCCTGCAATTTTTACTGGATTCAACATCAATCCAATCTATTCTTCAGTTTTTACTTTCATCCAATTTCCTGTATGCCCTATTCCGTACAGTTATGGCATCTTCACTTCATCGTTCATTACCACGCTTGTCATTTCCCTCTCCTCTACTTCTCCTCTTTTCCAGGCAACCTCTTTTGCCTGTCCATACAATATTTTCCTTTAATTCGTTTCAACTGACGAATTCTGTAATATTGTACTTGCAATCTTTCTCGCTTTTTAAGGTCTCATCATATATTTCTCTAGCATGTTCTTTTCTATCAGATATGTCTCCTTTTTTAAACTAATTTCCTTCGGTTTTTCTCCTCCTCATCCATCTCAGTACCTCATTTACCATCTTGTGTGTCCGATCTCAGGATACGTTCGGTAGGCTTTTCACGATCTATGAAATATTCCTTTTCGATGGTCAAGAAATTCAATTCTGAATCTACGTCATCTTTCTAATCCACCTCCCACATCTGTACATAGTTACTTCTACTTTTCTCATTGTTGAATATCAGTCTCATTAAGCTTAATACTCGTTCTCACCTTGCAAAGTCCATATGCAGTTTCCCCCTCTTCGTTCCTGTCTCCCACTCCGAAACTCTCTCTCTCTCCTTCTCCCCTCTCTCTAGTTCCAATATGTCATTCTGAGCTTGCTGAGATTGATAACTTGTCTTCTCCTCAACCTATCGAAACAGCACTGTCTGGAAAGTTCTTCTCTCAATCCCTCTCCTTTTTTCTCGGCCTTGTCTTCCCCATCGTGGTGCGTATGTTTGATTTTATTACTAATTCTCCTCCTCTGACCTTCATCGCGTAATCACCATCAATCTTTCATTTCACAGTTATCCGTTCGTTAAACTGTTGTAGATTATCCGATTCTACTCAAGATCGCCACTACGTGTTTTTCTTCTGAATCCCTTATATATCATGGTACATAGTCTTTCCATGTTATCCCTATAACCCCTCCCTCGTATTCTTCGTTCACACATTCTCATCAACGTCAATCTCCTCTCTTCATTACAGACTACAATTCTCCTCTCTTCTCCTTACTCTAGCGTACTTCACGGTTAATATTACAAATCCTATATTGTACAAACTTATTCTAGTTGCAATCTCGCCGGGTTCATCAACCCTGGTTCATCCTGTCGAGGCATCACAGTTGGGTTCTTGAGATGCTATATGGGATTTCGGGTAGCTGCTTGCCTGGCCTGTCGACCTATTGCCAGAGTATCCGTTAGTCGAGTCAGGTATACGATACGAACGTTTGTAAGTGTGGAAGTTGGCTCTGTACCCCATATTATATTAGTATTTATATATATATATTATAATTATATTATATATATATATTAATAATATATATATATATAATATATATATAATTATAATTTCTATAGTATAGTAATATATATTAATGGTGCATAAAGAATTTGAAATTCTTCGCCGATTTTATATATAAGGCACCAGGAAAAACCAAATGATTATGATTAAGACTTTGATGCATTGGAATATGTAAAGAGAACGATGCTTCTGGTTCTTATCATTATCTTAATTAAAGCAAATCATTTATTTGTTGCTTTGAAGTCCCCTTCCTTCATTTACTCTCCTTCCTTCATTCTCATATCATTCTCCACGAATTCTCTCAGACGCTTTGTATTAATCTCAGATTCATTTTGTATATTTCTTTTTACTTTGAATTTCTTCTTTAATAATGCATTTTTAATGCAACAGTATTATGTAGCAATAGTAAATATTTAGTTAGTAAATATTAAAGACCTAAAATTGCATTTCTCAATCTATATATATATAGTATATTATATATATTAATATATATATATATATTATCATATATATATTATTATCTAATATTATATATAATATATATATATATATATATATAAATAAATTATATTAATATAAATATAATATAGTATATAATATATTATAAAATATATATTAATAATAATATATATATATATTACTTAGATATATATTATAATTTATATTAAATATAATAAATTATAATAAGTATATAATATTATTTATATATATTATAATCTATTAATATATATAATAAATATATATATATATTTATATATTAATATATATATAATATGTAGAAGGCTGAAAAATGTGTTAGTATGTATGAATGTATGTAAGTATGTCGTTATGTAAGTATTACGTATTGTTACGTAGTAATGCAATTCTGGGTTGGGGTCCCCCTCCCGGGGCGGGCTTTTTTTTTTGAAATTTTGTTATTTTGGCTGCCGGGGGGGGGTGGGCCCCCATCCTCCCCCACAAAATATTTTTCACTTAAAGAAGTAGAAACATTTTTTACAATTTTTTTTTTTGTAGCTAAATAAATTTTAAATTTTAGCTTAGCGAATCAAAGCCTTCGTACAGCTTGACAACATATTTTACCCTTCCTAAATGATGTTGGATTAGATTATACATACTCATATATATAATATAATATATATATAAATATATAGTATATATAATATATATATATATATTAAATATTATATATAATATGATAATTATATATAATTGTGGTTGGTAATAGCCGTACTAATGTAGTACCATTATAGGTGTTAAAAATTGTTGCGTTTGAAAATTTTATATGATTTAGTTTTCTCATTGTTGTTGATTGGTTGCGTGGAGAGAGAAGAGAAAGAGAGAGAGAGAAGAAGAGAGAGAGATGAGAGAGAGAAGAGAGAGATGGAAGAGAGAGAGGGAGATCGAGAGGAGTAGACCGAGATGAGCAGAGAGAGATATTAAAAAGAAAATGATAGTTTCTAAAACTGCGATTAGAATTTATATATATGTCAACAGGTCGTAACGCAGCAAAAGTATTATGTCATTATACAAAATTGTTAGTTGTGCTTCTTTTTAATGATGAACTTGATATGTGTTCGAAATATGGTGGTATGTGTGTGTTCGTTTTTTTATATCTGTTTTAATTTTGTTCTCATTACATCATAAAGTTACTTAATTTATTATTTATTTCTTTAATGTAATTTTACGTCTACCCTTCCCCCTCTCTAAAGGTGGGTTCTGAATGGTTGAACACTTCGCGAATTTGATGATAGCTAGTCTTGTGTAAGCAAAGTCCGACTACATCGGACAAATAAATATATTTATGTTTATGTTCTTATGTGCATGTGTACAACAAATGAAAGGAAATTTATATCAGTAGAAGACCATGTGAACATATATATTATATAAACAAAGTCACCATAATATATAATCATATAATATAAGATATATATATATAAATATATATATATTTATATTATATATAATTATAATACTATATATTATAAATGTATATATATATAATATATATTATATATATATATATATAAAATATATATATAATCATAATATAATATATATATAATATAATATTTATATATATTATATATATATTTATATAATATAAATATATATTATATAATATATTATAATATATGATATTATAATATATATATAATAATATTATATATAAATTATATATATATATTAATATAATATTTATATATTATAATATGAAATTTCTTTCTGCAATGCAACCCGCCATTTAATTGTCAGTGCACATAATAACTTCATTTTACCAGTTATAAAACTACTAAATTACTTAAATTTGATTTATTTAGTGAAAAATTAATGACGTATAGTATTTATATATAATTATATAATAAAGTAATATTAAATATTAATTATACTATATATAATAGTATAATATAATATAATATAATAAATAGTATATTATAATAATATATATATTATATTATAAATATATATATTATATAAATAATAATAAATATATAATAATATATATTATATAAAATATAAATATATAATAAAATATATATATATATAATATTATAATAATATAGTATATATAATATATATATATAATATAATATATCATTATATAATATAACCAATAAGTAAATCTCATAATAAATCCCAAGAATAAGAGAACCAGAATATTTGTCTAATTACTCTTTTGTAAAGGTACGTCAACTTTAGTTATATGTCTAATAAAATAGAGTTGAGAATCAAAGACGTTAGGTTACACTTTAAGTCAAAAGTGACCTAAGATTCTTAAAAATTGTTTGAATTTCTATTATATTATGAAATTGCATATATAATATATATATATTATATATATTTAATATTATATATATATATAGATATTATTATATATATATATATAATATATATATAGATATATATACTATATATTTATGTAATAATCTATATATATAATAAATATATTAATATAATATTATATAATTAATATATATATTATATATATATAATAATATAAATATATCTTATATATACAATATAATATATTATATTATTAGTATAATAATATATATGTATATATATATATTATATCAGTATAATATACTATATATAATATATATATATATATAATATATATAATATATTATAATATTTATTTATATATTATATATATATATATTATATATATAATCTATAGAATATATATATAGATATTATAATATATAAAATTAATATATATATATAATATATATATATATATTAATATTATTATATATTATATATATATAAATTAATATATATATACTATATATATATATAATATATATATATCATATAATATATATATATATATGATTATAATATGTATATAAATATTATATATAGATATATATATATAATATATATATAATATATAAATATATATATATATATATATAATATTGTATATATATAAATGTATATAATTATAAATATCATATATATTATATATTATTAATATATATATATATATATATTAATATATATAAGATAAGTATATATAATATTAAAATATATATTTAATTATAAATATATATATATATATATATTATATATATATATATTAATATATATAAATATATAATATATATACTATAAGATATATATATATATAATAATATAATATATATATAAATAGTATTTATTATATTATATAATATATATATAATAATATATATAATAATATATTATATATATATATATATATATATATAAAAATATATATATATATAATATATTATATATACTATAGTATATATATATTATATATATATTATATAATATAATATTATATATTAGAATATAATATATATTATAATATATATATAATATATATTATATATATATATTCACTGAAGCTATGCTAGTTTAAAACGAAAAGACAACAAAAATAAAATCAATTAGAATTTCAGAGAAAATCTGAGAGACCTTAATAAGGAGAGCTTTCGTCCACAAGGGTCGAACAGGTCCCAGATAATCGCACATTTGTTAAAAAAAAATAATCTGGTATTTAAATTTTTTTCTATCGAATCAACAAAACTAACCTCTATAAAACCTAAAACGCTTAACCTAACGAACCTAACTAACGTAACCTAACGTAACGTAACCTTTACCTAGCCTAACCATACCTAACCTAACCCTAACCGCCTGAGCGGGGTTGTACGGGAAATATTTTGAATGTGTGTTGACCCTTCCCTGTCGACCATTTCGGTGCTAGTTTCAAAAATGAATTCGCTACAAAAAAATAGCAGTAGATTAACTTCAAACGAAAGATTTAAAACAATGTATAATTTAAAATTGATATTTTCAAAAATCAATCCAAATTTTTTTGATGATTTGTAGAAAATGTCATATTTAGTTTATTTTATTTTGATAGAATATTTTTTTTTTTTTTTTTTTTTTTTTTTTTTGTGGAGTATTTTTGAAAAAGAAAAAAAAAAGGAAAAAAAACGCGCCTAACTCTACAGTAACAAATCAAATACCGTTTTAACTCTTGCATTTAATTTTTACGACATAATTCTACCATAATAACAGTGGACGAGTTTTAAACCCGATTTAATAATAATTTATAACTAACGAATTTTTAAAACTGACATAATCACATAGACTATCATATACGTCTTACTCCCCAAAGTCCTGTGATTGAAAAAACACAAAGGAGGTGAAGTCGTCATAGTCAGTTCATAATTATTTTTAGACATAAATATTCTCATTATATTAATATCTCCGCATTATAACACTAAAACAAAGAAACATAAAAAAATATTTGTAGTTTCTTTCATATATATCATATAAAATATATTATGTATACGATTATATATATATAATATATATATTTATATATATATATTATATATATAAATATAAAATTATATATATATATAACTATATATAATAATATATATTATTATATAATATAATTATTATATATAAATATAATTATAATAAATTAATATATATATATATATATATATATATAATATATTATATATTATATATATACAATAATATTATAAATATATAATTTATATAATATTATATTATTATAATATTATATAATAATATATATATTATATATATAATATAAATATATATTATATATATATATATATATATATATATTATAATATATTTACTATATATATAATAATATATTATTAAATATATATATATATAAAATATATTATAATAAATAATATATATTAATATATATATATATTATAATAATATATAAATATATACCTAGGTATTGTAATAGATATACTAATGTATAATATGATAATAGTATATTTAATTGTAGAGCTATATCATCTTAAATAATATATTCATACATATATATATTATTAATATAACATAAATTATAATAATAATAATATAAAATTATATATATATATAATATATATATATATATAATAATATATATATAACTAATTAAAAATATATTATATATAAACTATATATACTATTATATTATATATATTATATATATATAACTATATATTATAATATAATATATAATATTAAATATATAATATATATAATATATATTATATATATTTATATATATATATAATAGATATATATATTATACTATATATATATATAATATAAATAATATATAATATAATATAATATACTATATATTTATTATATAAATATAATAAGTATATATATATTATATATATAATTATATAATAATATATTATAAATTTAATATATATAAATTACTAATAATATATATCTATATATATATATAATATAAATATATATAAATATAATAATTATATATCTATATATAAACTATATATAATAATATATATATGTATTAATATATATATATATATATATATATATATATATAAATTATATATTATATTATATATATATCTATATATAATATTATATATATAATTATATATATAATAATATATAATAAGATATTATTATTAATATATCTATAATTATATATATTATAATTATATTAATAATATATTATATATATTTATATAATTATAATATATTTATATATTAATATAATATATATATATATATATAATATATAATATAATAATATATAATTATATATATATATTTATAATATATATATATAATATATATATATACATAATATATATATAAATATATAATACTATATATTAATATTATATATATTAAATATATATATTATATTATATATATAATATATATATAATAATTATATATAATTACCTATACATATACTGACTAATTTGAAATTATCGTAACATTGTAAAATTTGTAAAAATAATTTAATAAGAGGGATCAAAAAAATATTTTTCGTAATTTCCTCGAATACCCTCCCCTCGCCTCAGATGCATTTATTTCAAAATGGTTTTCAATTCATTAGGTTAAGGAAGTAGCTGTCCGCGGTAAGTATAAATACCATTTTCTGTGCTTTTAGTTTATATAGTTTTGTAATAAAATGTCGGAACAAAAAGGGGCGAAGCAAACTCAATAAATATATAATATATAAAATATATATATATATATTATATATATATAAAATATATATATATCATATTATATATTATAATATATATATATATATATATATATACAATTTAAATGGCAAAATTCCAGAATTTGATTCAATTTCCGAAACTCTGAAAAGTATGACACTTCAGCAGAAAGATACCAAATTACACTATCTGAATCAGCGTATAAACCGCTACTTATAAACGATAGAGTAATATATAAAACTACCGGCTTTACATATAGGCTATAAATATATATTTTTTCGCTTCGTTACACTGCGTAAATAAGTTTATTAACCCACATTCCCCTTCGTCTTAACACTCTGTCACTCGTCACATTAGTTAAGTCTGACCGATAACTTATTATCCGAAGTGTCGCATAGTGACTCTAAAATCTGGACCTTTTGCCATATGCCGCTGGTATATATATATAAATTTATATATATATAATATAATTATATGTATACTATATATATATATATATATATATAATAAATATATATAATTATTGTATGTATGTATGAATGTAATTGAGCAGAGAGAGAGAGAGATGGAGAAAGAGAGAGAGGGAGACGAGAGAGAGAGAGAGGAGAGATGAGAGAGAGAGGGAGAGAGAGAGAGAGAAGAGAAAGCAGAGAATAAAGAACGCTTGAGTTATAATATAAATAAAAATTGAATTTAAGATAGTTCAATTAGTATCATTAATTACATCATTCCAATGAATAGCAATATTAGAAAAATTAATATAATATTTAACAAAACAATAATTTGCCATAAAATTTCCAATCTCCCTGAGACCTCATATTACTTGATACTCTCAAAGACATTTCATTAACACAATAATAAAATAGTTATTCGAGTTAAAAAATGTGAAATCACTTGATTGGCTATAATTAACTTAACCGCGACCAAGCAAATATAGTGAGCTAGTGGCTCCGAATTTTCATTTCCATTTTTGGAATTATCAACAATGGTGGAGAAAGACCCCAAAATACGGTAATAATTATTGTTAGAATTAAATGGTGCTATAATTGGATCCTAAGTAAGGACGCAATTATTATCACAGGAAGTTTCAAAACTTTTAAATGTTATTTTGTTTTTTCGTATTTTTTTTCTGATTTTATTTTTAATTTTAATTTTAAATTCATATTTTTTATTTCTTATTTTGCAAATTATTTTCTATTTTTTTATTCTTATAATCTATACATATTTTTTTTAATATGTTTGAGGTGATTTTAAAAGTTGTTAGATAATTAATTTATTTTTTTTTAAAAAAAAGAATTTCTTGTATTATAATAAATTACTAAGTTCCAATTTAAAATTTAATTACATAATTTACTAAAAAAATAATTTAAAGGCAAGGTCTCGATAATTCAATAATTCATATCCAAAACGTTAATTCAGAATATAAACAATTTACATATGAGTTTGAACTATAGATTAATATATTAGTTCTGTATATACAATACTTAATATACAATTTCTGAAAGGGGGCTATAATTGCTACATTCATGTTTGTTCTTTGAGCTCCCAAAATAATACAAGTATAATTAAATAAGTAATTGGATTCAGGATTGAGTTAATGTAATCTAACTATACCAATTTATCATACATAATAATGGTACGAAAATGTAGCAAAAATAATAAATTAATAATAATAATAATTAGAAATAATATAATAAAAAGAAAGAATACAAATAAGAAAAGAATTAAATAAGAATAAGAATAACAAAATCATAATCATAATAAATTAAATAAATATATCTACCAAAGATTATATCAGTATATAAATGCAATTTTTAAATAATTATTCTAAGTTTAACAAAACTTAGGTAATTGTTGTTATATAGCTGATTGTTGAAGATAATTTCGTTAAAAATAATAATAAAAAATAATAATAATAATAAATAATATATAAATAATAATAATAATAATAATAATAATAATAATAATAAATATGAAATAATATAAGGTTAAAGTAGTGAGAGGGGTTCACTCCAGATTTTATGACATTCATCTAGGATAACACTTTAAAAAAATAATAATGAATAAAGAAGATGAGAATTATTCGCTCCTTTAGGAAAAAAATTATAGCCTCTTCAAAAGTTGTTAAAACTCCCATAGAGTTTTCATTTTTGATTCATGCAAAGTAGATTCACTTTCAGCCCTCTAGTTCAGTTATATAATTTGGCTAGGATAATCATCAGAGAAAACCATAAAACTTTACAAATCTTAATCATTAACCGTGACTAGGAAGGTGCCGCTAAAGAGCACGAAAGCCCACTAATATTTTTCTATAAGAAAAGCCTATGGATAAATTTAAACTTTGAGAGGTGCTAATTTTTTTCCTGAAGACTAAATTCATTTCGTTTTTTCTTCAAGCTTCAATTAGAAATATTTTTAGACTTTATCCTGTGATTTTCTGGAAAAAAAAATTTTTTATATAATGAAATTCTGTGCTGGAGTTTTAACAACTTTGAGAGGCTAACTTTTTATCCAAAAGAGAGTGACCTATTCATTTCATTATTATTAATTTTATGAGTATATTCCTGTTTGATTTTATAAAAATCGAGGTGACACCTTCTTGCACTACTGATTTACCAATATATATAATAATTAATATAATAATAATAATAAATAAGAAAAAAATAATATTAAAATAAAATAATAATAATAATAATAATAATAATAAGTAATTAATAATAATTAATAAGAATTAATAAATAATAATAATAATAATATAAAAGCAAATAAAAATAATTATCGGTCATGGTATCGTTTACAATATTTTACAAATGCAATATAACCATTTATTATAAAGAAACTACAGTAACTGGGAATGGGCTTCTAGGGACGTTTCGTCCTTGAGTCCCATGAAGTAATGATAATAGAGGTTTCATCAAATTTATATTTAAGTGGCCGAAATCACAAAATAATCAGTTCGATAATATGAACATTAACCCTAACACTAATAAGTCTCTGGTCTAATTCTACATAATAATAAAATAATAATAAAATAATAATAATAATAATAAAATAATAATCAATAATAAATAAAATAATATATAATATAATAATATTAATATAATAATGAAATTAATATAAATAAAAAAAAAAAAATAAATAGAAAATTATAGTATCATAATATATAAAATAAATATAATAACAAATAATAATAATAATAAATAATATATAATTAATAAAATAATAAAGAAAATAATATAAGAATCTAATATGATAATAAAGAAAATAAATTAGTAACATTAGTACAATAATAACACAACAAACTTACTACAACTACATAATAATAATAATAATCAATAAAATAATCATAATAATAATAGTAATAATATATAAATAAGAATAAATAATAACAATAATACTAAAAGTATTAATTAGTAGGAATAATTACATGGACGGACCAAAATTTGCACAATAATAATAATAAAAATAATAATAACTAATAAAAATACTAATAATAGATAATAAAATTATATAATGAATTAATAAAAAATATACAATAACAATAACTAATCATAATCACCATTCCCAACCAAGATAACCATCTTAAAGCTAGCCTTCGAACTAAATCATTATATATATTTATTGATTATTATTATATTATTTATATTATATTATCTATATTATTCTAATATATTCTATTATTCTATACTCCTTATTATTATAGATATATATTATATTATATTATATAAATTATTATATTTATTTATTATTTATATATTATATATATTATATTAATATATATTCTATATATATATTATAATTATACTTATATTATATAAATTATTAGTTAAGAATATTATTATTATATTATATATATATATTATTATTAATATTTAATATTATATTATATATATTATATTAATTATATATTAATTCTATTATATTTAATTTTATTGTTATTTATTATATTATATATGAATTATTATTATTATTACTTAGTATTATTTATTCATATTATTATTATTATATTATTATATTATGATTATTATTATATATTATATTAATGATCGTAATAGTAAAACTATCAATATACTACTATGAATATAATGATGAAAAAATAACTTAATACTATTACACTACTCACTACTTAACACTACTCAATAATATAAATATATAATAATAATATAAAATATATAATAATAATAATAATAAAATAAATAATAAACTAAATAATCAGCATACTTATTGTAATAGATGATAATAAAAAAATAATTAGTAATAATGAATAATAATAATAACAAAAATAATATATAATTAATAATAATTAAAATAAAATAAATAATAAAATAATTAATAATATTAATAATAATATAATAATAATAATAATAATAACAAATATAAAATATTGCAACTTTAATTGTTAAACATACGACTATGCTACTACTAACCATATATAAAATAATAACATAATCAATAAAATAATATAATAATTAATAAATATAATAATAAATTATTGGTATATTTATATATGAATCGTTATCAGCATTATCATTGTTAATAATAAATAGAAAGACTATGATGACACAAATAATAATAATAATCACATTTAGGAATTCTCATTTTTCGTTGTATAAATATAACCTAATGAAGGTAGAGTTGTTCTCGTGTTTGTTATTTCGATAATTAATTTAAGAAACTTTTGATATTCTAACTAAAGATCCATGGTGGGCTGAATCCTAAACATTTTTAGGGAGTATAATCCTACCATGCGTTATGCCTTAGTAGAGATGGCCCAATTTCGTAAGGGAATTTGTTTTTGTCTAGGCTATAGGGAATTTGTGCTCCGGGATTATTTGTGTCTAAAATTTGTTTCAGTACAATTATGTAGTCAATAAGATCATTGCAGTTCCATTGTGACTAAAGAGTGAATACTAGTGAAAGGGTGGTTAGATATCAAAAGTTTAGCAAGACAAATTTGTTAAATAGTGGGGTTGAGTGTCACGAATTTTTCAAGGCCTGATTATTTACATCGAATATTTTTTTGCATAAGATAGATTGTAGCAAGTATTCCATGCGCCGCCCTTATTATTCTGAAAATAGTAGATTTAAATTAAACAAGGTTATAATAGTAAAGGTTTTTAAAATATAATCTTAGAACAAGCTCTTTCTTAAGGATATGCATAGTTAGCATAGGATAGTTTTCTAATAAGACTATTTATGTTGTTTTTTGAAAGAGAGCTTGTCATCAATGATAACACCTAATAACTTGGGAGACGATAGCCAATTTAAAATTGCATAATCTTGCTCTGACATAATATAAAATATATAATTAATAATAAAATAATAATAAGAATAAAATAATAATAATAATATATAATAATAATAATAAATAAAAATACATAGTAAATACAAATAGTAATAATCATAATATAATAAGAAAATATAATAATAAATATAATAATAAATAAATAATAATAATACAAATAATTAAAATAATAAATTAATAATCAATAATATAATAATTAATAATAATATTTACTATATAAGTATTTAGTCAAACATAACTGACAAACGGCTTCTATATACTAATTTAAGTTCCACTTACCCTCTAACTTTACATAAATCTCACTAATAAACCGTTACTGCATAGAGCGTACGGAATTGCTCTGACTGGAAACATTTTTGACGCGGAACTCTCGAGAATTAAACAGAATCTCACTATAAATAATTCTTCAATACCCTGGCTAGATAAATATCACTAAAACTTTTATAAATAAGTAAATTCTCTATGAAAAAGCAGAAGATATATAGGGATAGCTTGACTTTCTTTTCCAGATCGCAGACGATAGATAGATTTAATATGATACATATCAGGGTTAAGGAAAATAATTCAATATCCAGACATAAGTCAATCTATTCTCTAAAGTAAAATAAACTAAGATTGTTACTATATTATCCATTGAAAACTTTCTTCTATGTTTCTGAAAAAACTAGTTGAGCTAAGGAGAATGTGTAAGTCAATGTAGTATATTCAATTCACTTGATAAAGATGGCTGTAATACCTTCTTACATCTGGTATAGCTATTAATTCTCTCAACTTCGTGTTCACAACATAGAACAGACTCTTGTATAAATCTTTGAACATTGAAAACGAACCGGGAATCTCCAGACCAATTGACATTTTCAATTTGACATATTACACCGAGTGGAATTATTGAATTGAGGGTGGCTGTAGGTCCGCTCTTAATCAAAAAAAAACTAATTAGTTATCAATATCCGTATACAAGAAAGGAAAATTTTTTTGATCATTTTTTAGGTTTGACTGTATTGAATCTCTCTATTGATATTAATTTATTTTAATTATTTAGATTTAACGTTAGTTATAATAATTTTAATTTTTGTTACACTACATAATATAAATAACTTTTTTGTTTTATCAATTGTTAATAGCCAAAACTTCGTCCCTGATGATTTGCCTGAAGTGGCCAAGGAAAATTATTAGCTAACAGTTCAGAAGTTGTTGTCTATTGCATTCTAGAATAGTCCCTAACAAAATCAATTGTGAAGCGGACTTTGATATATTTAGGAATTGTAAAGGCGTGGACAAGACACCATTACTCGAAGCTGTATAAAATTCTATTAATAATTAAAATAATCAATAATTAATAATAATAATAATAAAATAATAATAATATAATAATAATAAGATAAAAAATAATAATAATAAAATAAATTAAAGCATTTGTGATAGAAGATATTAAATAAGTTGATATTTAGTCATTAATGTTAAAGACCGTAGAAATTATTAAGAAATTAAAGATGAAATAGTTACAATTCATACCGTAACATGACGTCTAACTAATAACGATACGGTAATAGAGTCCAGTTTTGATGTTAATAAAATGGCTAAGTTTTACAAAAAAAAAAGATGATTGTTATTTATTAATATTTTTTTAGATGGTAAGTTCTTATTTTTCTCGCAAAAAATTATAGAGTTTTCCTTTCTGATAATAAAAAACAACAACAACAAACTATAACTATAATAAAGTGAACAAATAAAACAGAATATGTTACCAGAATAAACTAAGATACTCAGAAAAATAATATAAAATACTATTCCTATTCACAACAATATTAATAATACTAACATATATAATAAAATAAATTAAATAATAAAATAATACACTAATAAAATAGTGTAATGAGTAATGATCTACATACTAATGTAAATAATAATGTCAATTAGAATGACTTTAACAATAATCATAAAAATGGAGGAAAAAGAAAAGCAATCTCTAATACATTAAAGTAACTACTAAACTACTTAACACTACTACTACTAATAAGAATTGATTTCTTACTACATCATCATAATAATAAGAACAAGATAACACTAATACTAATATAATAAAGAAGAATAAATTTAAAATTACATTTATGCTACTAACTATACAACTATATAAACATAATTTACTACAATACTTACTACTTACTACACTACTTAACTACTAATACACACTATCAATAATTAAAATATAAGAATAAATAATTTAAATAATAATGAATAAAATAATAATAAATAATAAAAAAAAACGATTAATCAAATAATAAATAATAGACTAATAAGTTTCTGTTTTTATAATACTAATTAATTCAATTAGTAATGTTAAAAAAAGAATTTTACCTGTTTAACAACAGCTTCTATTGTATTTTTTTTTAAAATATAAAAAGAATAATATTTAAATAATTTTACAAAAATAACAGGAAAATCTATAATAATAATTACTAATAATATAATAAGTGGCTTATGATAATATATATATTAATAATAATATAAAATAATAATAATAATCATACCATAAACATAATTAATAATTTAATACTACTACACTACACTTAACTACTACTTACTTATCCACTTCTTATTCTAAATAATTAATAATATAAAATAAAATAAATACTAATAAAAAAATATAAAATCAAATAATATTAAAAAAATTGAATAAAATATAAATAATAATAACAATAAAAATAAATAATAATAAAAATAATAAGTATATTAATAAAGAGGTGAGGAATTTGCTCACTATGCTGAAACAATTGAGAAGACTATTTTATTCTTTAAGGACGCCACACGTCAAAACTAGGCTACTTCACGTCCATAAAGATACAAAAAGTTGGTCGAAAGCACTTTTGGTTAAAGCAAACTGTAGATGAAAAGATTGTGTTCGTTTTGTATGTGTGCCGGTTGTTGGGTGGGTGGGAATGGGTTAGTAAGGGAAATAAGAATTTTTTATAATATATATAAATATAATATAATAATATATATATTATTATATTAGTATAATATATATATAATATAATAATACTATATATATAATATATATATATACTATACTATATATATATATATTAAGATATATATTGCTAAGTTTACGTTTGTGCTGAGGTTTTCATCTCCCTAACGGGAATAATACAATTAGGTAATTTGATTTAGTTATTATTATTATTTATTATTATTATTATTATATATTATATTAATATTCATATTATATTATTATTATCATATATATTATTATATATTATTTATTATTCAATATATTATACATTTTATTATATTATTTATATATATTATTATTATTATTATTATTATATAGTATTATATATATTATATTATCTATTTATTATTTTTATTATTTAGGAATTCAACATCTCAGTCCTTTGATTATGAAAGTTAACCCAGAAATCTTAATGTATATCGTCAGACTAAATATCATTTTGATTTAAATATTATAAAATTCAATTTAAGCTCATCATCTTAACAAGAAATAATCCTCGAAATGTCACAAATATAGAGACGAAACACGTCGGGAAATTTAATATTATATATTTATCTTCTCTCTCCTGTAAACTTATTTTTCAAAGATTATTTAAGGAAATTAATTATGTAAGAAACATATTTAGAACTTTGGAAATAAAATCAAAAACTTTTATTTTTATTATTATATTAATTATTATTGTGTTAAATAAAAATGTCCATGCTCACGGAAATATGGAGGCAAAACCTAACACATTTACCAAATAAAGTTCAAATTTTAATAAATAAATAAAAATAAAAAATGCCCGTTTACTCAGCCAGTTTTCAATAATATTTTGGAGCACAAGTATCAAAGGAAGAAATGCAATAAAAAATTTATATATTTGTCTTAACCAGGATAAAATAAAAAATATTAAAAAAATCAAGTTTATTAACAGTACCAATTTAATATCCAGATTTGGTAAATGAAAATCTTCAATAAAAGGAGATCCTGTAAGTCATCCACCAACAAGGAAATGAAAGGGGACCAATAGCTCCTTCGTCAAAATCAGGAAATCAGTATCCTACCATACCACGCCACATCATTCCAGACCTAAAAAATATAAAACGGAGGAGTATTCTGGTCGAAGAAAATATAAATATCCCTTTGCATGCGAGGAGAATATAATAATAATAATAAACTAATAATACATAATAAATAAATAATATATAATAAAATAATACTACATTAATAATTAATTAATATAATAATAATAATATAAAATAACCTAATAGATAAGGAGTACAACTAATAAGAAAAAGAGTCATAAACTTAAATTTAAACATTAATTACATTAACAATACCATCTTGATATAAACTTCATTATAAAATATAAGCATGAACCTTTCAGTAAAAAAAGAAACAATAAAAATATATTAAATAAAAGGAATATTCAACTGAATATTACCCACCAAAGGGACTAAAGGATCCTTCTTCTGAACCAATAAGTCATCAAACCACAACAAGGAAAAGCAACGGGGCAATATATCTTCTTCAAGATAGGTAAATTAGAATTCTAAACACATAACCACGCCACATCATTTCCAAAACCCTAAAAATAAAAGGAGGAGTATATCTGGTCGAGAAAATACTAAATACTCCGCTTTGCAATGCTAGTGAAAATAGTGAATATTAATAATATAATATAAAATAATAGAAATAATAATATTGAATAATAATAAAATAATAATAATATATAATAATAATAAGTAAGAATATAATCAATAACTTAAAATTAAAAATAATAGAAATTACAAATTCTCTAATAAAGAAAAATTATTTATCGTAAACAAATATTAAACCTTAAATAATTTCATCAATGTCAAACCTTTTAATAACAAAAGGGAAAGGTAAACCGATTAAAAACAAAGAAGGTATATCTATATATATTTGACTACTTATGTCACTCACCGAGAGAAAAAATCAGACCCTAGACATCGACATCGGTTGCAAGCAAGAAACCATCAGCGAAAATCCTTGATATAACGAAAAATGTCTCATTGGCCTAACGTCACATTTAATAACAGAATGAATGAAAGTTCTACACAAAGCTTAAGGAACCAATACACCTCCTCCAGGTTCCAGTGAAAAGGTCACAACAAATAATAATAAACCTCAAGAGGTTCAACACAACCTTCACGCACGGACACAAATTGACAAAAGGCCTGCGGAAATTTCAAGCCTACTTTATATACGAAGTAAGTCGACCGAAAAGTAATTCGTCAAAAGTCTCCCACAAATGACTTCTCATAACAAGAAATGTGTTTCTAAACCAAACGTTTTCCACTATTTAAAGAAAACTAGTACTCATAATTAACCGTGTATTCTAATGTTATAAAATGTACGAATGAGCCTAGTTTTTAGCATAAATATTTAATTTCTCAAAAATAACAACTTAAACGAAGTGGTTCAAACAAAGGGAGTGAAATTTGCTTAAACACAAATATTTCAAATAAGGCTTTTGAATAAAAAATAAATTTTTTATTTATACGTAATTATAACAACTTGATAAGAAATAATAACTTTTAACTTTCTTTTTAATAATTATGGCACTCAAAGATGAAAATAGTTACAATTCATTACCTTGTAATCATGACTTAATATAAACGGATACGTAATATGCAGCCAGTTGATGTTAAAAAGGCTAATCTTACGAAATTAAAAAGATGGAGTTGGTTATTATTAATCTTTTTAGATGTAAGTCTTATTTGTTAGCAAAAGACTTTAAAAGACGTTCTTCTGTTTTAATAATATACTCCCAACAAAGCTCTAACTAAACTATAACTTAAAGAATCATAATAAAAAATAAATATTAATAATCAAAATTAAAAATAAAATAATTAATAATAACGTTGCTAAATAATAATAATAATAATAATCATAATAAATAATAATAATAAAAGAAAATAATTAATATAATACATAATAATATATAATAATGTAATGTAATAATAAGGTAATAATAATGTATTAATAATGTAATTACATGTAAATACATTAATAATACTACATAATAATAATATAAGAATTAATTTTACTAGAAAAATAACAGTACTTTTTCCAGTTCCTACTTCTATGACTAATAATAGTTAATATGCTAATAATATTACATAATAATAATATAACTAAAAAATAATAATAATAATAATAAAATAATAATAATAAAACTGAACACTGCGTAATAGAGCACAATAATAACAATAATTTACTAACTACTACTACTACTACTATACTAGTAGTACTACTATAGTTTATTTAATAATAAGCATAATAATGTTAATAATTCTAATAAATTATTAAACCAGAATATAAATAATACTAATAAAATCGTATAATAATAGATAATAATCATAATAATTTCAATTATATGTAATAATCTTAATAAGGAATGGAGGTAGCTTAAAAGGTATTTACTTTCCAAAAAATGCCGCATTTTATTTTATAAAATAGTAATAAAGATTTTAAAAAGTTAAAATTCACAAAACATTAACTTAAAAGATAATTTAATATAAAGCTATAATAAAATAATAATAATAATAATATAAGATAATGAAAATAAATAAAATAAAATGAAAATTATATTCATAACCAACTACTGGAGGAATTTATATTACTTATTACTATACTACTACTACTACTACTACTCGACTACTAAAATACTACTAACCTAATAATAATAATAAAAAAATAATAATAATAAATAATAATAATAATAATATAAAATAAATATTCTGGCATCATTATAACTTTGAAGAATATCTTCATAACAATAGTACTTTTCTATAGAAACGATAAGTTTTATAAATAATAAAAATTAATATAAGTACGCTGGGTGTCCTGTCTTCTTACCGTAAATAGCAGTATTTTATTGCTTAAGGAGCCACACGTCAAACTTAGTGCCTACTTCAGCGGCCAAAAGATACAACAAGTTGTCGGAGAAACTTTTTGTTAAACAAAACTGTAGATTAAACGTATGTGTTTTTTGTAAGTTTGCGTGTGTGGTGGTGGGAATGGGTAGTAGGGAAATAAAGAATTTTCTTATAATATATATCATATATATCTAATATATTAATAATAAATATAATATATATAAATATATATATATATATTATTATAACATTAATATTATATTATATAAATATATATAATAATATATATATTATATATAAATAGCTATATCAGTCATGTCCATTGGAATCTATATATATATATTTTTATTCAGAATGATTTAGTTATTAATTATTATTCGATTATTACTTATTAGTATATATTATTATACGATTATTATTATAGATTATTATTATTATTATATCTATATTATTAATTATTATTATTAAGTTAGCAACATTAATTTTTTGGGGGATTATTTTTATTAATTATTATTCTTATTGTGATTATTATTCTTTATCTTATTCTTATTTATATTTATTATATATATTATTCATTATTTATTATTATTATAGGATTCAACATCAGCCTTTGATTTTTATGAAGTTTTAAACCCAAAATTAATGTTATATCTTTCAGACTAAATATATTTGATTTATTCTCTATTACAATATTCAATTTAAAAGACGCAGCTCTTACAGAAATAAAGATCCTCGAAGATGTCACAAGTATAGAGACGAAACACTCGGGAAAATTTAAAATATATATATCTTCTTCTTCTCCTGTAAACATTTACAATAGATTATTTAATCTGGAATTAAATAGTACAGAAATAATATTAGAACTTGGAATAAAATACTACTATATTACTATTATTATTCATTTATTATTATGTGTTAAATAAAATGTCCATTGCTCACGGAAATATAGGCGAAATATACCTTAAGAAAAAGATTCCAAATCTTTAATAAATAAAACATTAGAAGAAACATAGTAAAAGAAGTTCTGTCCCATTTATATTTTTCAGCACAAGTATCAAAGGAAGAAATGCAATAAAAAATTTATATATTTGTCTTAACCAGGATTAAATAAAAAATATTAAAAAAAATCAAGTTTATTAACAGTACCAATTTAATATCCAGATTTGGTAAATGAAAATCTTCAATAAAAGGAGATCCTGTAAGTCATCCACCAACAAGGAAATGAAAGGGGACCAATAGCTCCTTCGTCAAAATCAGGAAATCAGTATTCTACCATACCACGCCACATCATTCCAGACCTAAAAAATATAAAACGGAGATTCGGTCGAGGAAAATATAAATACCCTTTGCATGTGAGGACGAATAAGTAAGTAATAATATAATAATATCTAATAATAATTATAATAAAAATAAAATAATAATACTAATTAATAAATAATAATTAAATATCATTAATAATAATAATGTAAAAACTTTATTAAGGAGTACACTAATAAGAAAAAAGAGTGCATGAACTAAATTTTAAACATTAAATTACATTAACTGTAGCATCTTGTTATAAACTTCATTATAAAAATATAAAGTGTATCTTTCAATGAAATAAGAAACAATAAAATATTTAAATAAAAGGAATATTCAACTGAATATTTACCCACCAAAGGGACTTAAAGGATCCTTCATTCGACCTAATAATTCAATTCAACCACAAAAGGAAAAGCAACGGGAACAAATAGATCCTTTCTTTCAAGATAGAATTAGAATTCTACCATAGCACCACATATTCCAAACCTAAAACAATATTAAAAAACAAGTATTCTGGTCGAGAAAATATAAATATCCTTTGCATGTTTGTAAAAATAGCTAATAATAATAAGAATAATAGATAATAATAGAATAATATAATATTAATATAAAATAATAATAATAATTATAAAATAAAAATAATAATAATAATAAAATAATAATAAAAATAATAAAGAATCCAAATATTGAAAAAAAAGAAAAATTTTATCGTAACATCAATATCTAAACCTCCTAACAGTCACATATGTCAAACCTTTAATAACAAAGGGGAAAGTAAACCGATTTAAAAACACAGTATATATATATATATTTGACTACTTATGTCACTCACCGAGAGAAAAAATCAAACCTAGACATCTCGACATCGGTTGCAAGCAAAAACCATCAGGAAAACCCTTGATATATTTACGAAAAATGTCTCATTGCCTAACGTCAACATTTAATAACAGAATTAATGAAAGTTCTACTACAAAGTTAAGGAACAATACACCTCCTCAACGTTCCAGTGAAAATGTCCTACACCACATAATAAAAACCTCAAGAGGTTCAACTACTAACCTTCACGCACGACACAAATTGAACAAAAGGCCTGCGGGAAACTTTCGAGCCTATTTAATATATATCGAAGTTAAGTCGATCGGAAAAGTAATTCGTCAAAAGTCTCCCACAAATGACTTCTCATAACAAGAAATGTGTTTCTAAACCAAACGTTTTCCACTATTTAAAGAAAACTAGTACTCATAATTAACCGTGTATTCTAATGTTATAAAATGTACGAATGAGCCTAGTTTTCAGTTAAAGAAATATTTAATTTCAAAAATATTAACACTTAAACGAAGTGTTCAAACAAAGGGAGTGGAAATGCTTAACACAAAAATATTTCAAATTACGCTTTTTTGAATATAAAAAATAAATTTTTCTATTATTACGTCAAAATTACTAATCGAACCTTAATGAATCGATTATAACCTTAACTTTAATAGACAAGGCAAACTCAAACATCAAAAATTATAATGACAAAGTATTGTCCAAGAAGCACAGGCTTCAGGTGAAAAATCGTACAAATTTAGAAAAAATTGTCGTACATCTAGTACTTTAAAGAAATATTAAAACGAGGGAACTTTAAACAGGGAAATACAAAATATTTTATAAATAAATCTTAAAGCAACTTCAAAACTCAATTACCACTATTAAGTAACGGTAAAATCCTGATTCCATCACCATGGCTATTAAAAATACGTCATGCAGACGAACAAATAACCTAACTGACATTAACGAAAGATTTAAAGGGAAGATTTAAGAAATATTAAAAAATTAAATCAATTACTGGTCATGAATGCAAAAAAAATAAATAAAAAAAAAATTCATGACATTAAAACTCCCCGCAACAAAACAAAACACGACAAAAAAGAGAAAAAAAAAATGTGTAGTTAAGAGATTTTGAAACGAGGAAGAATTCAGTAATTATGCAATTCAAGAAATAAAAAAGGGGTAAACTTAACATGAAAACGATTAGCTCTAATGTTCGGTAACCATCAATCCAGATTGAGTCACTTCTGAGAAGAACCGCGGGGAAAAAGGTGAGGGAAGCTCAAACAGGCACTGTCCCAACTCAGCATAAAAAAAGGGCAAAAAAAATAAAAATAAAATAAGAATACAGTCTAAAAATATCATCCTTAATGAAAGGTTAACTAAGGAACAAAAAAAAATTAAAAATTTAAGCTGTTGGAAGAAGAAAAAAGGGAAAAAACCTATCTAAACTGGTTCCTGTAACATTACCAAGGTGGAGAGTAAGTACAAGGAACCTAGAATTATTAACAGAGGTTATTAGCCTCGAACCAACAGCCTAAATGAACAAAAAAAAGAAAAAAAACTTTGGTTAAAAATCTGATCTGGTGTAAGAATAAAAGGGAAAAAGAAAACTAACTACATGGACCTCGTGACATTACAAGAAAAAGGGGTAAGCACTCAGTCCTAGAGTTTAAAAAAGAGGTTATTAGCCTCGAAAACACCAGACCAAATGAACAAGTACATACATATAATATATACCATTGTAACTTTTCATAAACTCTTTCTTATAAACAACTCCTTACTTCTTCACCACCTTCCTTAGTATACTTTAACAATTTCATTTTTAAGGATGAAGAGATAACTAATATCAAAACGATATCAATGTACAATATACTACAAATATATTACATTTATGCTTACAGAAGGGACTCGTGAAAGTTTGAAGGGGGAACAAAAGGTTCAACAGAAGACATAGACCAATCCTTCAACGATATATCGAACAAAAGAGCAATGACAAAGACAATATTAAATACAAACGATAATTTCGTGAATAACAAATGAGGCAAAAGTAATGAAAGGGATATCACTGTAAAACAATGATTAGATATAAATATATAAAATAATAAAATAATAATAATAATAATAATAATAATAATAATAAAAATAAAGTTATGTTAACTGTTGTGATGAAAGATTTTTTATACGCTGTCGCGCTACCTCTTTTGCCTGACGTGTTAGTTTTACTGCTGGGGGAGTCACAATGTCAGAATTAAGGTCATTAACAGGGGAAGAGTCTTTATCATAGATATTAGTATGTAATTCTAAGGGATATAACTGGACAACAGCTCTCGTTATTTCACCATTTCTCGTCTTAAGAGACACGGACCGGACATAACCATCAGGTGACTTATAAAGAATAAGAACAATACCTAACTTCCATTTTAAGCGAGGTCCATCATCTTCAACAAGGACAATGTCACCAACCTTGATGTTTGGTCTACCTTGCACATTCCAAGACTGTTTTAAATTTAAAAGATAATCATTTCTCCATACGTTTTTAAAATTATTAATAAGTTTTAGTAAGTATTTATATCTCTTATTTAATTTAATGGGATCTTTATAAGTCGGATCCGAATCCAGTAATTCAAGAGGAACAGGAAGGGAATTTAATTTATAACCAATTAATAGATGAGAAGGTGTTAAAGGGTCATTACTCAGAATGTCATTATCCACAAAGGTGAGAGGACGACAATTAATGGTCGATTCTATCTCTACCAAAACCGTGGAAAACTCTTCTAAAGAAATTAAACTATTTTTTAGTATTCTCTTCAAGTGAATTTTCACCAAACCAATTAACCGCTCAAAGAAACCCCCATAAAAACTAGCACGGGCAGGATTAAATCTCCAGGTTATAGAATGAGTTGATAAAAAATCTTTAACAGATGGGAGTGAATGTAAACGTTTAATATACTTATCTGAAGCTTGAAAATAAGTTGCATTGTCTGAATAAATAATAGAAGGGATGCCTCGCCGACCTATGAATCGTCGGAAGGAACATAAAAACGATTCGGTGCTATTGTCCAAAACTATTTCCAAATGAATTGCTCCAAAGAATTGCTCTCAGAGTTTAATCGATGCAGCAAGTTAATAAGCGCTTAATAAATAAACATTTATTAATTAAGGTTTTGGAAATCTTTACTTATTAAAATAACCTGTTTAGATCCTAACATAACCTATCTTACATATAGTTAAATAAGGGTTTTCTATCTACTAACTCGTGGAATGAGGAAAGTGCATAGACATATGAAGTGAAAGCGGGGTTTTAAAAACTGACCGTACTTATGTCAAAGCGTTTATACATAACACACTCAATGGTCTTAACTGTACCTATTATTTTTACTAAAATCTATTATGTTCTCTACTATATTCGGAATTAATTATACAAAATAGTCATCTCAAAAACAACTAACTCTTCCCGGCCTGTAGATGCGGAGGGTTATAAGATGGTTAAAGCGCTTGAGACAAGACTTGCCCACTAAATTATCGATATTTTGTATCCTTATACATATGTGAGACACCAATGCCCTCCAACTGGCAAGTAGCTTATCAAAATCGTCTTTAGTATAACCTTTCTACGTGGCGGTGACACAGAACTAAAGGGAAACTTAGTACTCCTTATATTCACCAGGCTAACATAGCACTCTCTCTTGCGTAATCTAGATAATAGTTCCTTCCTCAATTTCCGACATTCACCCATCTTTCGGTATAGTGAAATCCCCATCCCTTCCTCTCTTTCCATATATCCCTCAGCATTTCAAATTTAATTTGCATAAACTTCTTGCTTAAAACCAGAAGCTCTTAGAGTTGATATCCAACTTATTGCTTCGAATTCTAAAAGAGTCGTCTTTAATTTCTGGGGTCACCAAATACTTAAAACCATTCTCCAGCTTGTAAGCTTCTCTCTTCACTCCGAATATCTATCTCACAATCTGCGCAAACCTTTCGAAACACATCTTTTACATATCTCCATCGTGCTTTATAAACTGATAGGCGAAACTAGAGTTTGGTGTTCACTACTCTATAGTATTTCTTAGTAACAGGACGTTTTTGACTAACCCAAATCATACTCTCTGCAGACTCTCTTAACCTAAATTCTCTCATTCTTGCACCTCAACACTTACACAATTTCTATAATTGACTTTTGACCTAAGCAATTTTGTTCAACGCCATATAACCTTGTCTAAGAGTGATTTCGACCTAATCAAGAAAATATGTCACAAATCTAAAACATAGTTTACTGTGAAAGCAACGCGGAAATTTGTTCAAATTTCGGTTACATTTAATGAGTTAGGTTGAAAAAATGAAATCAGAATCCTCTCTCCAATTCCTCCAGAGAGTACCAACATTCATAAGATCCACCTTACAGATGTGACATGCGCGTACTGCGGTTCCTCCTCTCCTCATTTGTCTAGGTGAGTCTATCTCTTCTTCCTAGCTATTTCGGCGCTCTCTATCCTTACCAACTCATCACAAATCCCACTGTGACCCTATAAGATATATACAACCTTATAACTATCCTCTCAGAATCTATTCATAAATATTCGACCCTATTTTACTTCTCACAATCTAAACCCGCATTACCCTGCATATGTTGTCCTCCTCCCTCCAAAAACCACTAACACTTTACCTCCTCTTATACATTCTGCTGGATACAAATAGAGGAAGTTTGGCTACTAATCTTTAAAGACTCTCGCCTTGTTGGCAGCACGACAATCTCTCTTCTTGTGGATTTTCTCAAGAATACCCTATCCACCATAATACTCTATCAGCACTCCTTTCTTGTGAATTACATTAGACACACAACTAGTAAGCAGTATCAGAAGCCGCATGACTCAGTATTCTACTGTTCACATGATATCATATTTATCACCCCTCAAACCTCATTGGATCTAAAATTCCACCGCCTTCTCACCCCTCACTCAATGACATATTCTCCCGTAACCACCATAACAACTACTTCTTCACAAAACAAATTGGGAAAATAGCCCACGGGATGTAAACATTACCACCTAATTTCATCCCTGCCATGCACAAACTATTTGGCGGTTCTAATCCTATAAGCCTTTCATCTCAACATAAACTCTATTCTCACACCAAACGAGTAGCCATAAATAAGTAAATATATCTCTCACACACAACATTCTACCACTATTTCCAATTAATATATCCAAAGGTACCGACGAGGAATAACTTGATTATCAACTCTTTCAAATGTGGGTCTTTAAACCCTTAACCTTGCGCACTACTATACAAGAATTATTAGCACTTACACATCCAGGCACCTCTCATAATTTCCCCCCACAAATCATTGTTCTAATCTTTACTATGTGAATATTTAATATATATGCTTTTTCCATCCACCGAGATCTTTGAGAGCCATAGACAGCAACCCCTCAACACTTGACAGAATTCTCTCACCGATAAAGGCTCCTTATTTGACCTCAAGAATTACCCTTCATCACACGACAAAGCAATCTATTCATTGTGATACCTTATGAATCTGACAGTAGCGTATTCTGTAATGATTCGCACCTTCCATCCGACTTCTACACTGCAAAAAGAAAATATTAAACTTCTCCCCTAGCGTTCCTTACATATACACTTCTTTTCCAGCCCCAATACGGCTATTGAACCCATTCTCGATTCACTTCCGTTAAAAATTCTCTCTTTCTCAACCCCATAACTTCTCTCTATTTATTTAGGAGGGTAATTAACTTCCCCATACACTTTTCCATAACTCACATTCTACATTACAAAATGAAAAAACATCAGGGGATTCATTAATATATTATCCCATGGGGTCAAACACAGGACGCTACTTCCTATAAGTAGTACCATTTGCGCTTTAAGTGTCACTCTTTCCTTGGACATAAAAATAAGGTGGTAAACAAAAACAACCATCCTCTTTCTACACTGGGTAAGCAAATCTCACTATGTTGGACCATACTATCACTGTTAATGTTCCCATTCAACCCTTCCTACCACACACTATAAGAATCTCTTAATTATAAAAACATAGTAAGCCATTACGCACCTATCGATTCACTTCCTTTTCTCCTGGCTCCCCTCTGTAACATTTTCACATATCTTCACAATTCAAAATATTCATTTGCTTTAAGGGAATTAGAAGACCATTCTCCAGACCTGTGAATTTCCTTTTTCTTCTTCCTTTAAGTTTAACGCGTTGGGAGCCCTAATATTTCTTCCAATTTGTATTACCCAGGAAACCTCCCTTCAAAAAAAATTAAATTTTAATGGGTATTTTCCCTCCATCAAAAAATATCTACTTTCTCCTTTCACTACTTTCCCCCCACATCCCACCTATCTGTAAATCCTCTTTCATCTCTCCCATACCCATCTCATCTATCAACATCTCACAAGTAAAAGTAATATCTCTACAATAAAAAATATTCCCCCCACCTAATTCTCACCTAACCTCATCCCCTCCTAAACCACACATATTTCGACACTTCCCCTCCCTTAAACCCTCTTTCTAGCCCCTCCATCTTCTCCTTTTTTTTATTTACTACATCTTTCCAAAGAATAACTTGACTCATCATGTTTCATGCAATAAAATTTTCTGTCACTTATATTATTTCGTAACTAGCATTCATTACCATGATATGGCATTATATCACCTTCGACCACCTCTTAACGCATCCTAAGACAGCTCCTCGTTGCTTCCACATCTAATCTTTCTATATTCCTCCAAGTTTTCCTTGCTCCTCTGATTCCCACCACTAACCATGGATATACAGAGCACTTACGAGACTCGCTCTATTCTCCTAACTTAATGTAGATCACGCACTTTTAAAACGCAAACACTATATTGCCTCCATCCTCAACGAGAGGACTATTAGGCCACCATTCAAACTTCCTTCACTTTCTACTCCTCTGGTCGCTCTCTTAAACCTTATCTTCATATCTACACAACATAAATATCATTACGTAGATGCTTCCGAGCGATCCTCTTTTCACTCATAAATTGTCTCTTTAAATCCCTCTTTCCACTCCTCTCCCCTCTTCACCTAAATTTCCGTCCACACTTCACGTCCTTCTTATTCGCTTCAACAAACCTATCAGTCTCGCAATCTTTCCCCTCCTCCTAAACGCACATGTCTTCGCCTCTAAGAAATACTCAATTGTCCTATCAATTTTTCCAAACTTATGACTCTTCATATATACGATCTTTCTTTATTTCTTCGTCGTACCTATCTTTATTTAACTACATTTATATCTCCTGCTCTCCCACCCTTAAATCCTTGTCTCTATCCATTATAAAACGGAGTGGACCGCTCACCTCCGAGAATATGTTGAGATACAGATAACCACCCAATCTTATCAAAGCTGCCCCTTAAAAAATGAAAGTGAGGATTTATCAGATCTACGTCATTGAGATGCTGCCTCTAATCCGAGTCTCTCAATATTTATATAACACCACATTCAACCCATTAAAAGTCCAATATCGCGCCTCCCCCCGTTATCTCCTCACTCACTTCCATGTATACTTATGATTTTCATTTTTCGTGGATATCCAAGTGAAATATCCCCAATTATGCATTCTTCCTATCAAAAACACAGTCAACTCTAACTTAGAACTTTCATCAGTTCCCATTATCATTACCTCTTCCCACTGCCCAAATGGGCCTATAATTCTCCCCATCCTCTCTCTTCCCACTCCTGCATTCAAATCTCCTAAAAAAAACAAATTTTATCATTTATCCCGAAACTTTCCCAACAATCATCCAACTCACTCCAAAATCTTTCTCTCTCCTCCTCCCTCGCTCCATTCACTGGTGCAAACGCGCATATAAAAACCCACATTCCCCCCCAAAATTTCACTTTAACCCACATTATTCTCGAAACTCACCTATTTGCATAATTTTACCTTATCACACTCTTTCCTCATAACTATGCTACCCGCTTCCCTCGCCTCACTCTTCTCGTTTCACCCACGAAATCATACCCTTAAATTTTCAAAAGTCCATCTCCTTCTATCTTTTCAGCTTTTCTGTCAACCCTAGCACATCCAATCCTTTTTCCTCAAACATTAACCCCACTTCTTCCCTTTTCAGATCCTCATTTATCCCTCTCACATTCAAGCAACCCACTCTAATCTAAATCTCTTTACCCATCTTATCTAATTTATCCCCCTTAAACACTCTAACTACACTGACCCTCATTAATTCACCCACTATTGGCTGTAGTCTACGTTATTAAGCCTTCAAATGAATCACTTTTGATTTGGTTTCTGCACGAGCTTGAGCCGGGGATCCCTACAATCCTGCGTGCTCACACTCTGTCGCGGCTCGCAAGGATATGGTTATACCTGTAGAAAGGGTCAAGCTTCTCCAATCTAAACCCCTCTTTTAAACTTAAACTCCACAAATAACAAAACTTACTCTAAATAATCCACACTCTAAACTCTTAGATAATTCTCATTATAATTAAAAATTCAACACTAAATAATCATATAGCAAACTTAATTTAAAAAACCTATGTTAATCGTTGAAATTTATAATTCTTGAAGTAAACTCGTCCTAAACTCTGTTGAAAGACACTCCTCTTCTAGAGTTCGATATTACCGATTTAAGAAGATCCCTGAAATAATCTTCCTTCTGTGATAATATCCTTATGTAAACTATTCCTACAGTAGAATCAAAAGGACCTTGATGATATATCCATATATAGTATAGAAGATATTATATATATAATAATTAATTATTAATAAAATAGGATTTAAGATCGTTAAAAAAAAGGTTTCAGAATTGTTTCAACTATCATATATATATATATAATATATATATATTATATAATAATATATATATAGTTATATATATATATATATATATATATAGTAATCAGGGTTGGGTTTAAGTACAATCGTAACTTGTACTTCTTTGTCAACATTACTGAGCTTACTTAATAAGGTACGAGGTTCCTTTTGGAGTAACCTATTTGGCTGATATGAAATTAGTTAACATAGTTACTTTGTAGTTTCAGGTAAAGGACGCCGAGTGTAGGTACTAATCCTTGTACTTGTACACTTGTACTTGACCTTTTGTACTTGGGTACAACTAGGGAGGAGACTTGCGCTTGGTACTTGCAAGTACTTTTGGCATAACCTTTTAACTTGACCAATATTTTTTCTTCCTCTTTAAAACATTTTATAAAATTAAGATTATTAGTTATTATATAATCCTTTCTAAAATAAATGATCATTTTAATTGATTTCGTCAAAGTATGTCAAATTACACTCAGTAATAAAATTTTATGAAATATTGTATTTATAAAGAGAGTATGGGAATAATAAACGCTTATATATCACTATTCATTATATTTTCAGTATAAAACTTTATCTTTTTATTGGTATGTAATTTATTAATAATATCATTAATTGTGAGTATTTATAATATTCCGTCACTAACAATTTTTATTATTATTTAATATGCTATATACCTAATTATCTAAGTGTGGAATATACTCTGTACTATTACCTCTTCATTAATTAAAGCTCATCTATTCGTACATAGAGAGAGAATGCAAGATATGCAGATATATGTATCAAGTCGGATTCATTTTCTCAGGAAATTATCGGGAAACTTCAGAAGGATGGGCAATTAGACAAAATAAAATATACAACAGGATATTTTACATCCAGCAAAAGTAGAAAAGATCGATACATCATTGAGTAGAATAATATATTGCGAGGAATTTAAGCTCTCAAGATTAGTCAATTTCAAAATTCGATGAATTTAAAGATGATATCAAAACTACTATAAATATATGTAGAGAGGGTCATCAATATGTAGTCATGTTATGCGGGGAGTAATAATGCGAATATGCCGAAAATGTTCAATGGCAATGAATCATGAGTATTATAATCTAAAGTAGTGAATTGTCGTCAAACATTCATCAGATATAGTCCAGAGTGATTTGAAGGATGTTTGAACAAAAAGTAGATGCTGAAGTGAATACTTGCGGGTATATGAGAGATTATGTCCAGAGTAACTGGGGTGATAAGGATAGGTATATGCGATAATGGAGATTAATTGAGCTCAATTAGAGTGGACTTAAGATTTAAGGGCAATGCTAATGAATCTCAAATATACAAATTTAGTTGTTAACATGACAGATATCAAATTGTATCAGATATATTTGAGTGAGGTAGAAGGGTTGAAATGCAATATGGAAAATGTCGATGCAATTGAGTATAGGTGCAAATGACTATCAAAATTGGGATGAGGGATACATTACGATGCGAAACTAGGGAATAGGTGGACAATATTCATCAATAGGTTTGATCATAATAATGGTACTTATGTCATGCAATGAGTTGTCTAACAATTAATCAATGCAATAGTCATCATCTAATAAATCATAGCAATATCATCATCAATCAGTATGAATATGCAAATCAATGATGCTATAATTCTATGGAGGTCTATAGCTATATGGGAGTAGGTCTATGTTAGTCAATTAACGAGACTTTTTGTTATAATATTCACTGTATGTGGTGATGATTAAAGAGCTGTATAGGGGTGTAAGGTAGGCCTTAAACATGCCGTCCAAGAATAGATCAGTTACAAGGTTAGTAGTAAGAAAATTAGACAACAATGTGAAAAGAAAGCTCAATGCTTAAACTTCTCCTTATTATAACTATTAGTATTTATAATCATATATATCGCCGAAGCAGATAAAGTCCCACCCTTTAAGATTGCTTCACACCGGTGATACCACAGATGAAGTCCTCACTTAGTCAATCTTACGCCATAATGTGGAGTTCATAAAACTTGGCTCATTAGCGTGAGCCACAGCATACTTTACCATTCGGGGGAGAATAACAATAGAAGAGATTTATTTTAAGTAGAAGCAGCGATGAAGTATTAGGGAGAAAATAAATGAAATGTATCAATATTGTTAACAGCCGATATACAACGCCGCACGAAAATACTAAGCCATTCTGACTTTCCTATATTAATGCAAACTTTTCTTCTCTGCCCAATGCATAGAGCTGGTATTAATCTTGACACACAATCAAAAAATATTATTTGTTGACTCTAATCCACTTTTTTTCTTTGCCCGTCTTTCACCAGCACGAGTCGGATAGTCTTCTCGAACTCACACTACACAAACGGATAACTGTCGGAGGTAGCCTAACCAACCGAAAAACTATCATACCGAGTGTATTGGCCCTTTTCCACATGACACCAATAACCATCCTCAACAGTAAAGTTTATTTCATCCCGTTCTATAGTTTCCAACCATCCCCACTCTGAATAAGATATACTTCATATATACTAGGCCTAGTAAAGTAATGAGTTCTATTTTAACAATAGAAAATATCTTCCTCTGGACTACCTTAACAATCTATACCTAGTATATCATTCCATAACGAACCATGAGTCTCACTAACTCAAAATCAGATAACACAGGTAACAACCCAATACCCCTCAAGATAACGGCTAGACAGCTAGGCGCTAACTCAAGTACTTAGTCCTCTTTACCATCTACCAAGGATTCCTCACATTCGCCAAGTAAACCTTCACTGCCAAATTCAACAAACTATTCCTACTACATCTCGTGTCATCATCCGTTTCCTTTTCGTCCAAACATACAATATATATCTTAAATATTTGAACTCAGTCACTAATGGTTTCAGCTGCTCAAATCATCTAGCATAACTAAGTAACAACCAGTGACGCGACTTGTCTGCACTTCACAACCATCAACCTTACTCTTATCTTACATTTACTTTCCAACACTTCGTTTTACACCACTCGTCAATAATCTCTCTACCAATTCCTCTCAACAATCTCTTCAGATTCACCGCACACAACCAAATTATATATATTATATATTATAGTATATATATATATAATATATAATTTCATATTAATATTTTTATTATATATATTTTATTAATATTTTATATTTATATTATTATATATTATTTATTATTTTTATTATATATATTTATATTATTTATATATTTAATATATTTATATATATCTAATATATATATGGCGAAATGGTGATGGATTGGATTTGGAAGTTGATATAACAAAGCGTTTATGGAGGGTATTAGTTCCGAGGGATTAATTGGAGGAGAACAATATTAGTACCCTTATATAAAGGGTAAGGGGGATAAAGGTAACTGTAAGTATTTAGGGTAATTAGTTTTATTGAGTGTTTGTAGGGAAGATATCTGGTATTTTGGTCGAAGAATGCGTCTGAATGACTGAAGGACTGATTTGGGGAAGAAACAGTGCGTTTAGAAAGTGTAGGAGGATGGTGTGGATCAATCGGTGATACATTTGAAACAATGATTCAGATAATGATGGAGGAGGAATATAGTTGTATTTAGGATTTATGTTTGGCAACGGCCGTATATAGAAGATATTAGGGAAGCCTCTTATGGCAGGTGTTATTGATTTATGGTGTTGGTGGTAAGCTTCTTGAATTGGAATCAAAAGTATGTATGACAATAGTGAAGCTTGTTGTATGAGAATAAATAGCAGTCGAAGTGATGTGGTTTAATTTAAATAGCGGAGAGAGACAGGGATGTGCTTTTCTCCCTGTGGTGATCCAATCTGTACTATGGAGTGAGGTTATGAAAGGAATTGAGAGGTAAGGGGTTGACAAGGGAATAATGTTAGAATGATGAGAATGGAAGAGAGTGTGAGGGTGTCCCTACCTATTTTATATGAGGATGATTTGGTTTTGCGGGCGAATCTAGAGAGTTTGAAGAGGAATGTGTAGAGAGATGGTAGGATGTGTAAAAGGAGGGGTTTGAAAAGTAACGGTAGATAAGAGTATAGTATGGGTGGTGGACGCTCATGGTGTGAAGTTATTGTTAGATGGTGAACAGCTGTGATGGTGTTCTGAATTTAAATATTAGGATATATGTTGAATGCAAAGGGAGCGGATGATGGCAGAGGTGTATAGTAAGTTGTAGAATGGCACTAAGGTGGCTGTTGCAATTAAATAGTCGTTGGTGGATATAAGGGGACTAAGTCTTGAGTGCGCTAGGGTCTTAACATGAGGGTTAATTGTTGTTACCCGTGTTAATGTTAAAGTAGTGGGACTATGGTCTGGAACAGAGTGTATTATGATCTAAGTAAATGTGTTCCAGATTGGACAACTTAGTGGCGTGTTAGGTGTGGAGAAATGATAAATGAGGAATGAACGTATTTAGATGAGTTGTGTTGAGGTTGGTAGAAATGGTATTATGAGAGAAATAATGAAGTACTGTTGAGAATGGTTCTGGTTATGGTGGAAGGATGGGATTGATAGTTGGTCGGTTAATGACGGATTATTGTGTGGTGAAGTGTGTTGGCAATCGACCGGATTGGAGACCGAAGAAAAAGTGATTGAGTCAGTAAAGGAATTGCTGGAGGAGAGAAATGTGAGAATTTGTGCATGAGGCGATTAAGAAAGGGTGCATAGAGAGGAGTTGATGCCGGGGTATTGGTGTGGGAGGAAGTGTATGGTGTGTAATTCTACCGGTGAGCGTCCGAGGAGTGGTGTTGAAACCCGACATTTGAATGCGAGAAGAGTATGAGTCTGTGAGGTTCCTCGCGTGTGGCACGTTGTAGGACCTAGGATGGGGATGTTTTATATTGACATGTGGACGAGTTTCACTATTTGGTGATGTAACCGAGATGTTGGCAAAGGTAGTGGCATGGTGTCATTTCTTTTCTCATTGTATAACGTGTCATATAAATCGGGGCGTGGAAGGTGCCGCATAAATCTAATGTGATTATTGTGTCTGTGATTTCACACAGAATTGCATGAATATACAGGATCGGCGTATAACCTTCCATCTATATGAGTGGTATGAAGAAGAATGTGGGTCATAGTCAAGGAGGGACAAGGTAGGAGGGATGAGATTTTATTGACTTGTCATATGTCATTGAGCTGGGTGGTATGATATAATATAGTATATATATGTAGTGGGGGGAGAAGGTAATCAGGTATTTTAGAGAAGAGATAAATAAATAAAGAGTGAAGAATTAGTATAATAGTATCCTAAATAGTAGTGGAAAAAAATTACTAGATGAGATAATTTGATTGATTAAAGAGGGTTGATTATATTTAGGAGGGGAAATATAGGTTATAGTATTAGGTAGGTAGGGTACTGATAGAGTTTAGGGTACGGAATATGAGTAAGATGTAATATAGTAGGATAGTATTAGGAATAGTATGAATATAAAGAGACAATTTTGTGAAGAGGCCAGAAGGAATATGTAGTAAGTAATAAAAAAGGTGCAGTTTTGTGGCAATGGAGAAGTACTTGTACATGGTACGTTGTACTTGGAGAGATAGTTACTTTGTAAATTGTTAGGTGGTTATGTTTTTTTGAGGGTAAAGAGTTGGTGAAAAAGAAAAAGGAGGTTCTTTTTGTGTAATTGTTTTTTTTTTTTGGTTGATTTTAATGTTTAGATAAGTGGTATTTTTGTGTTTGAATTTTTATTTGTAATTTATTTTTTATTAAGTGTGTACTGTGAGCAAATTCTAGAAGTAGCTTGTTACATATGTACTTGTACTAGTGAAAGCAATTCGGAACGAGTGATGCTGTGATAGACTTGTAGTGTGTACCTTGAAAAAAGAGTGGAATACTTGAACCCAACCCTAGTACTAAATAATATTAATGAATTATATAGGATATGTAATATAAATATAATAGTGAATCAATAGAATAAAATTTATTTAGAATAATATTTAGTATTACCATAAGATATTATCCATAGTAAAAGAAGTTAATATATAATAAAAATAATAAGTAGATAATTATGATGGATAGGGGGTACTTAGAGGATGAGAGGGTTAATGAGGATGAGGGAATAGGTGGATAATTGGAGAATATAGTGAGAGTACGATGTGTTATGGGTTGAGAATAGTCTGATGATTGGCAGGGTGATAGATAAATCATTATTAAAAGATGAGGAATATATGCAATTGTGAGAAGCACACTAGCTACGTGTAGACATAAATGAATTGCTTGTACGGCGTAGTGAAAGAGAGGCCGGAATGAACCTGGACAAGTGAACCTTCCCTGTTGTACATTATTTATAAAGACGTTTAAAAACAAAATTCCAATTTTCGTTACATGAGGTTCGGAGAGTTTTGGAGAGTGGGAGAAGGGATGGTGGGGGTGAGAGAAGAGCGGGGAATATGGGTAATATGCCACAAAATATGTTGAGACAGAATATTATGGAGAGGCTATAGAATCCTGAAGAGGGCAGAAGGTGGACGCTAAGACAGTAAATTGATGAGGGATTACGTGATAGGTAAGGCTTATTCAGCTCACGTGGGATAGACCGAAGGATTGAGGCACTGGCGTTTAAGGGTATTGTGCTTGGGATTTAATATTAGGGTAGTAAACTTTTGTTATATAATTATTTGGTGGTCATTTATTATATGCAAAGTTAATGTGACCGGTATGGATTAGTTTCCTCAGACTTTGATGGGACGGAGTATGGTGTTTCGATATCTTGGTTGTGTTATAATTTATATTTTTGCATATTCCGAGTTGTGGTTATTAGAGTGACAAAAAATGGGTGACAGTTGTTGTGGTTACATTAATCAATAACGCAGGGACCAATTGATTTAATTGAGTTCTAGGTTACTTCTATAGGTCATCCTTCAGGCTCATGATGTTGATAGTGTACCACAGTAGAGTGTATACGAATTAATTTAAATGACATTTTGTAGAAAAGAGTGTATCTAAGATTCTTTGTAAACTGGGAGGCACGTAAAAAAGTATTTCGCGGCAATGAAAAACAGGAGGATATCTAGGCGTTAATCAGAGGATGAAGTGACACGGGTGAATGTATATGTGTAGGTCAATGATATACTAAAATCATGTGTGTAACATGTGTTTAGCATACTGCTAATAAAAACCCGAAAAGTGTTTGGATGATGTTTTGTATGAAAGAGACAGATGAAGTTTGGAAAAGTAAGGGAGAAAATATATGTATAAAGAGAGGTGGTTTTTTTTTTTAAAAGATACTGGAGTTAGCATATGTGATCGATAAGAGTAGCAAAAGATCGTGGGGACGCTAAGTTTGGGAGGAACGTTAGGATGGCAGAGATAGAAATTCTTAGAAATAGGGTGAAAAAAATGAGTGTAAATGGTGTAACTTAAAATATAAACAGAGAGCTCACTATTCTGTGGTAAGTTCTAATAAAAGGCGCGTTTACAAGTAAGGTAGAAGAAATGAGCTGCGGTGTAATAGACAGAAATTACAAGTGATGTAGCAGAGGCACGTCAGAGGGACAGAGACGTTGGAGAATGTCTAATTGATGTGAGTCCACGATATAAGAACTGTTTAGCTTAAGAATTGTGCTAAGCTGTTAAAACCAAGTCTTATTTTTGAGGCGGAATAAATATGTGTTTCTTCACGTATATACTTTTCACATGAGGAACTCAAATCGTAGTCGGTTGAAAATTAGGCTTTTCCCTAGAAGTGGAAAAGAGATAGATATGGGAAATGCGAGCTGCGGGCCGGGACCGAACGGTCTGAGAATCCTTCGCATAGTGATCAGGACCGGCATGAAGTAAGGAGTGAGCTTTGCATGCCTTCGCACTCACCATCGTGATCAGTAAGTTGAGTCACTCGAGATCAATATGCGAAAGTTCGAGGCACCTAAGCGGCACACCTCTTGAAGAATGGAGCGTCCGAGGGAGGAGAATAATGTATCTCACAACCAGAAAACTGATTATAGCTCACTTTTTGAGCCTATTCAGTGTGCCAGACCTCCCTGTCTTCGGAACGTATAGGCGTGTCGCACAGCTTGGCTTAATGCGTATGTGAAAATGATCTATGCAAAGTAGTTATAAGTGGCGCAACATAGATAGAGTGGTGGTCATGGAGAGTGAGTGACGTCATTACTAGCTTCACGCAGTCATAAGGACCGCCAATATAACAATTGTATCACAATACTACTTTCACCGTCTGAATAAAGTAATAGAGAGAGTGCAGGTAGGCAGTTATTATAATTGCACACAGAAAATGTAGGAGGGGAAACTAATGTGATGGTCTACGCGGCATCTACGTCTGTCGAATAGGAGGTGTTGTAAGATGATTTGATCGCATTCAGAAAGTAAGAGGGAAAGTGCTGGCCTGGCGTTATGATATTCTTCAATAGTGAATATATTTTGGAGTAGTAGTCAATAGATGTTTGGGCCACAAAAGGAGTTTTTGACTTGCTGGGTAGAGAAAAGGTAAATCCGAAGTTTATGCCCTAAGAAGCTGTTACGGTGTCGAAGACTATCCGCTCATAATGTAGGGCAAATAAAGATCTTCTATATACTCCGCGGAGAGGAAGAGTATTAAACGGATAATAGTACGAGGATGGGAATGAGATTGGAGTGGTCCTGGGGAAATTATGGAAGAGGGGATTTTCATCATTAACTTAAAGATAAGTATGTTTGAAAATTTGTGTTCCAGCGGTAACATATGGGTGTGAAACATGGGGTTAAATCGAGGTGCAGTGTTTGGGTTGGTTGGAGGGGTGTGGTGGGGTGGGATTGGGGTGTGGGTGGTTGGGGCGTGGTGGGGGGGGTGTGTGTTTTGCTGGGGGGGTGGTGGGGTTTGGGGGGGGGGTCGGGCGGGGGGGGGGTGATGGTGGTAGGATTGGACGAGGGGTGGGGTGGAAGGTAGGCGTTGGCCCGAGAGTAGAAGGATGGAGGGGTGGTTGGGGCGAGATGAGAAATTAATAAGGGGAAACTGCACGTACCACTACCCCGCTTAAGCGGGATTAAGTGTTTGTAATAATAATAAATAATAATAATATATATATATATTATATATATATATATATATATATATATTATATATATATATATATATATATATACTAATTATATAATATAATATAAATAATATATAAATATATAATATATAATATATATATATAATATATATTATAATATATATATATTATATATATATATATATATATTAATATATATATATATAGTATATAATATATATATATATATATATATATATATGATATATATGACCTGTTATGTTTTTCGACTAGGTCAGTTTTGATTTTTTTTTAATATAATTTTTATATATAATCTTACAGTCAATTTAAGGGGTGAAAAACATGAATCAAAAATATCTAGGAAGTTAGTTTACGACTCCGTCAGTTTTGAATTTTTTTTTTATTTTTTTAAC
>JABUQX010039758.1:110000-113079 GCA_015478945.1 Trachelipus rathkii
TATATATATATATATACACGTTAAAAATGTATATATATATTTATATATTATATATATTTATAAAAATTATATATATATATATATATATATAATATATTAATATATATATTATAATATAGTGTAATATATTTATATTATATATATAGTATATATTATATTTATTATATATATATTATATATATATATATATATATATTACTTTATCTATTTTATTTTATATATATATAATATTATATATATATAATATATATAATTTATATTATATTTTATTATTTATATATTATTTATTATATATAGTATATATATATTAGGTTGATATAGTCTATGAAATATATTTATATATTATATATTCAACAGTGGCGGGTGAGAAGGAATTAACTATAAAAATCTTAAGGATCCCCTCCTACGCTTCGATCGGGGCACGCAATAACGTTACATTACTTTTAACTTTTCAAGAAATGAGCAAAATTTAAATTTTTTATCGTTCCCAAGCGAATTTTTTTTTTCGAGGGAACGTTTTATAATGTTTCAGAATAAGCAATAAAAGAAATTTATTTATCAGAGTCCTTTATTAATTATTATGATCATTTTATCGAATTTTTAATTCATCAACCTTTTTTATAAGGTTTGGTTTTTTGTTTTTCTGTTTAAGTATATATTTGAACTTTCAGTGTTATCCTTTTGGTTTCTACAATTTATTGTTTTGATTCATAGAGATAATTTTGGTTTTTTATTGTGGGAGGCGGGAATTTATAAAAAAAAGTAATTATTATAATGGATTATTTGATTGATATTGGCAGATATTATATTGTCAGCGTATTATTTAAGTTAGATATATTGAGAATAGGTCGATTTTTGGTTTTATTTCAAGCAAAAAGTATTTAACAAAAACGATATAAAAGTAATGTTTAGGTTAATGTTGTTTTTATCGCCACTGATGCTTATATTATATTTAGTTTATTATTTAATTATTATTTATTATATTATTTAGTATTAATATTTATTTTATTATTATATATAGTTTATGTTTTTTTTTTTAGGATTGGATATTTTTATTTTTTATGGTTATTTTTGATATATAATTTTTATTTTTATATAGGGCTATTTATTATTATTTTGATATTTTTATAGTATTATATTATATATATATTTATTATAGGTTTAGTTAGTTATTATATATAGTATTATATTTATATTTGATATTATAATATATAATTGGGTGTAGTATGGTTTTTCAGTGTATGGTAGTATATTTTTTTATTTTTGATTTTTCTTTTATATATTTGTTAGCTATTGGCTTAACTTAAAAAATAACGTAAAAAATTTCTAAAGGATAACCCCTCTTACGCTTGTCGATCGTGTGACGAATAACGTTACTTTTTTTAACGTTCTGGCTTGGGAGAGTGTGGTGCAAGAATACATTTTCCGGTTTCCTTAATTCGAGTAAGCGGAGGTATTTCGATTTAATGAATTGGAGTTTTCGTGTTTTAAACTTATAAATTATCTTACGTAGTTTAATTTTTTTAGAGGTAGCCTAAATTGATGATAACTATATGTTATAATACAGGTATTCTTCGCACACATCACATATATATTTATTTCAAATAGTTCCATGAATATATTTTTCTAACACAGTTAATTTGTAATTATATAAAGTATATATGATATATTTTTTAGTTTAAATTAATTTTAAGATATTTTAAGTATGCATTTAAGGTAATATATTATTATTTATAATTTAGGTATTTATGAAATAATTTTATTGGTATGTTTTATATTTTATATATATGATATATATATTTAGTATCATTATTATGGGTGTTAGGTGTTGTTGGGGGGTTGAGGTTGTATGTTATACTTTTGTTAGGGGGTATTTATTTATAATATATATTGATAGTATAGTATTTATGGGGGGGGTATATATATTATGTATATATATTATTATATTATTATTATTATTTATTAATTATTGATTTTTATTATTTTCATTATTATATAGTATTGTTTAGTTATTGTTTTGTTATCGTCTGTTACGGTTTGCTCTTCGTCGTTAAGTATCTATATGAATTTTCGAGATATATATTAGTGATAGGGTAATATTATATTATTATATTATATATTTATTATGAATTATATTATTATATTATATATACATGATATTATATATATATATTTGTTTCACTTTACAAAAATTAACGTTATGAATGAATCTTATAGGGTTTCCGCTTACGGCTTCAATTCGGTTGAATCGAAACACGTTTACTTTTTATACTGTCCTCGGGAGATGAATAAATGGCATAAACCTTCGTTCCTTTATAGCCGAGTTGTTTTTCAAGGGTTGAAAAAAATACGGATATCTAAAGTTTCCTACGGTCAAATAGAATTTTGATATCTACAGTTTATTTGTGGTCTACGTGATTTCATATATAGGTTGTTGTTTTGTTATTGTTGTTAATTGCAAGGTTTGCTTGCTGTAGCAGCTTAATAATTGAATTATTTACCAACAATCGAAACTTTGAATTAGATTTCTCATGCGTTTTGTTGTATTAGTATATGTTGTGTTTTCTGTGTATTATTTTCGAAAGACGAGGAATAAACTCGTAAATAAAAATATTAGATACTTTTTATGGTTTTAAGTAATGTTAATGTTTCACAGGATAAATGAATTTTATTTAATCAAATATCGCTTACTCCGCTAAGGAACGGATGTATGTTTGCACCATGCTCCCGAGAAGTGAATAAAGAATTCGTTATTGTCGTGTTCCGATCGATTATGCGTTTAGATGGGTATCTCTTTACGACTTTTTTAACGTTATTTTAAAAGTATGTATATTGGTATATTATATATGATATTATTATATTATTTTAGTATTATATATATTTCTATTATTATTATTGTTATTTTACTTAGTATATATATATATAGTTATTATTGAATATTATTGTATATGAGGATTATATTTTAGTTTATTTGTTTTAGTTTATGATTAGTATATATATATTATTATTTTTATATTTATTATTCATATATAATGTATTTTTATTTATATATTATTTTTATAGTATGTTCGTTTTTTAA
>JABUQX010039759.1:0-2500 GCA_015478945.1 Trachelipus rathkii
TTTAAATAAAAATAACTTAATGTGTCTTAGGTATAATAGAGTAACATTTGGCAATAAAACCAGCCCATTTCTTTTGCAAGAGTCAATTAAATCAATTTTGGAGTCAAAACAATCTGACTTGGGTGATTATTTTTCCAATCGGTTATATATGGATAACCTTATGATAAATAATGATAAAGTAGAATCTATACAGTCACATTTTGAAACTGCTATTAATTATCTAGAGCCCTATGGTCTTCACCTTTATGAATGGGCTTCTAACAGTCCTGAAGCAGAGTTAATGTTTAAAAAATCAGGTTTGCTCTCTTCTGAAGATCCTCTTTTCACTAAACTTCTAGGTTATTGGTGGAATAGGAAAGAGGATTTAATATCCTTAAAAAGGAATGTGACTTAGATAATAAATGTAAAACTAGAAGGGAGATTTTGAGTGCTATACAAAGTATTTTTGATCCCATAGGCTTTATTGCTCCTTTAGCTTTTAAACTTAAACTTTTAATGCAAAATCTTGTTTGTGAAAATGCTTCATGGGATGAAGAAATCTCCCCAAAATTAAAAAAAGAGTGGAAAATGATTTGTAAAGATTTTTCAAAGGTTAAAAATTTAACATTTCCTAGAATGACATCAATTGAGTCAGATATTGAATTTAGTCAGTATGATTTACATGTATTTTGTGATGCTAGTAAGGTTGGGTATGGAATAGTATGCTACCTTGTTAATAATCAAAATTCAAAATTTATATATGCCAAGTCAAGAATTAGTCCAAAGGGTAAAGATTATTCAATCTGTCAACTTGAGTTGTTAGCCATCTGTTTAGGCGTTAATGTCATTAAATATTTAATTGAAACCTATAATAAAAATGGTTCATTTTTCAGAACTACTATTTGGACTGATTCTTTGGTTTGTGCAAACTGGTTAAATCAAAAGGACTTAAAAATTAAATCTGTATTTGTTAGCAATAGAATTCAAGAAATTCAAACTACTTGCTGTTCTTTCCCCTTTGATATAAGCTTAAGACATGTTTCAGGTGTAAATAATCCTGCTGATTTGTTGACTAGAAATCTTACCACCAAGAAATTTCTAAAGTATAAGCAATTTTATTTAACTGGTCCTTCATTTCTTAAAGATCCAAAATCCCTTCCTAATACAATTCTTGTAAATTTCAATTCAAAACTTAGCATAAATTCTTTACTTCAAACCACTAATGATTTACCAGAACCCCAAGTAGAAAGTCATACTGAACCATTATTTAACATTGAAAGATTTTCAAATAGGAATAAAGCCCTTAGAATAACAGGTTATGTAATCAGGTTTATTCATAATCTAAAATATTTTAAAACTAATAAATATAATCCTCAACCTGACCTTTCTATAGAACAACGTATAGAAAAAATAAATTCAAATAATTCATATAATAAAGTTGCAACTGAATTTTGGATAAAGTATTTCCAAAAGAAATACTTTTCCCAAGAATTGACAAATTTAGTAAATTTAAATCAAGGTAGACCTATTGAAGACCTAACCAATCTTCAAAAGGATCTGAAATTATTTATTGATGATAATAATATCATTCGTACAATGGGAAGGTACAGGTATGCAGGAACTATACCTTATAATGCAAGGTACCCCGTCTTGCTGCCGAAGTGTCATTTTACTAAATTAATAATAATTGAAACTCATAATAAAGCTAAGCATGCAGGTTTATCTGCTACTTGTAACTTAATTCGGCAGGAATTCTGGATACCTCAAATAAGGTCCTATGTAAAAAGTATATTAAAAAAGTGTATTTCATGTAAAAGGTATTTTGCTAAAGCATATGAGGTACCCACTGTTGGTCCCCTCATAAAAGAAAAGAGTGACTATGAACACCCATTTCAAACTACTGCCATTGATTATGCTGGGCCAATTTTATTAAAAGACCCAGATGATAATAATAATAAAATTAAATCTTACATATTATTATTTACTTGTTGTAATACTAGATTTACCAGTCTTCATGTGGTTTATGATCTGACAACAGAGACATTTTTAAGGGAACTTTACCATCTTTCCCTTACCTATTCTCAACCCAAAAAAATAATCTCTGATAACCAGTCCACTTTTAAGAAGGCTAGTAGTTATTTAAGTGATTGGTTTCATAATTTTAAAGTGCAAAATTATTTGCAAGAAAATGGTATAACTTGGCAATTCACAGCTAGCTATTCTCCTAGAACTCTAGGAATAGCAGAGAGAATTGTAGGGTTAATAAAAAGATCTTTGTACACCTCCCTTAAGGGTAGATCTATTTCAGTAGGTAATTTCTCCACTATAGTAAAAGAAATAATGCATGCAATTAATGCCCGTCCATTAACTTATGTCAGTTCTAAAGAAGACCCTTCTTATGATGTAATTACCCCTTTTAAATTAATTTTTGGTCAGGATATTGTAAAATATAATTTTTTAACCACTCCTGAAGTCCAAGTTTCTTCTACTGATGTAGGGGAAATTGTTGATCCTAATTATA
>JABUQX010039759.1:7500-15000 GCA_015478945.1 Trachelipus rathkii
AGATCTAACATTTAACATTTATTATGTAGCACTTCAACGACATTTGTAGCTAAATAAATGTCACAAAAATTAAATAATAAAAAACATATTTACAAGAAAATTGATTTAAAAAACCCACCTTTATGAAAGGTTTATAATGTAATATAATTTAGTTACAATTATTAGCAAAACTATAAAAACTTTAATTGTAATCGGTAATTGAATTATTTATATAATAAATAATAAATAAAATAAATAAGCAGTTAAAATCTAATAAATGAATAAATATTTTCGATTTAATGGAGACATATTTCAGGTGCGCAAAATTGGAAAATTTTAATCAAAAGTTTGTTAAACCTCGATCAACATATTGAATCTACATATTTAAACTACATATTTTATCTACGTATTTTATTTACATAATTTTAATATATATTTGGTCTACATATATTTTATATGTTTCATTCATATATTTCTTTGGTGACTATCTCTTCAACAATTCGGAATAATTCTATGCTATACCATCATAAAGAGAGGACTAAAACTTATACCACATCTATTATTACGTCTCTACTATAAATCTCTACTTTATATTCACTATTTCATATTCTAATTACTAAAGTTATCTATTCTTTTAGCATCAAGCACACCTTGTTATTTTAATATGCCACATAATTAAAATAAAAAAAATAAAAATAATTAAGAAAAGTCTATTTTCTAACAAAATTTTATTTAACTTTTTAAAATTTTCAAATTACACACACATCCGATGTTTGCCGAACTATTCAATGAAATTTTTAAAGAAATCATCTTTTAAGGTGTAAAATTTTTAACCGACAACCGATAGGAAATTTAATAATTATAATATGGAGCGATATATTTCTGTCACTATATATGAATTATGTAGAACTGTTTTATCGCTTTCGCTGGTTGGATTATTGTGGGATTATATTGCCTCTTCAAAAGTTGCGCCGATACAACGCGATCGTCCTGTGATCAGGCCTTGTGATAAAAACCGTACCTCGGTTGACCTATTATATTGTGCAGCTGATTCTCGTGAGATGCTTTTATATTATGTTCAATGTGATTTAGCATTCCTTGAACACAATAAGCAAAATTTAATTCTGTGTGGTGTCGTTGTACATTTCTGAGATCGTTGGCCTGTGTTGCGAGACATGAATCGTTCCGCGGTCTCGCTATGCCTTTCATGATGCGCATGGTTGGAGCAGGGCTCATTTTCTTTTTTTTGCACCACAAAGGAAGCCGTGGCAAAAATTAAAGGACATTTTGACCATATTCTAGTGGATATTCACATATGTGAGGCTCATCTTTATTCTATTGTAATTATTCTCAATTTAATGATATCATATCATTTAGGAGAATGTATATAACTTTGTCTCCGTATTGCAGTGGTCACTTATTTAATGATCTCATTTATTATTTATAAACTTTTACTTTATTTCACAATTAATTCAGTTATATCTGTTTTTATTATCTATTCTTTATATTATCTATTTTATATTTATACTCTTATATCTACTATTCTTTCTCTATATATCTTAATTTTCCCTTTTCTTTCATATATCTTTATTAATTTACTATCATATTTCTATTACTATATATATATATATATAATATATATCTATTATATATCTTAATTATATTATCTAAATTCTTCAGATTTTATCATATATTATAATATAAATATCTCATCGTACTTCTATAATTTATATATATATTTATATATATATTTTAATTAATTCATTATTATTATATTTTATATTATATAATCTTTATAATATTATATATATAATATATCACTGGCGGCTCGTGAACCGAAAACAAAAGGATTTTGAGCATTCATATTATAAATTATATAAATTATTTATATAAATTAAATATATAAAAATTATATATCATATAATTATAAATAAATATTAATATATAATATAATAAATAAATTATAATAATATATATAATATTACATAATATATTTATAATTATTCTTATTTTTATATATAATTATATATTATATATAATAATATATTATATTCATATAATTATATATATTCTATACTATATATTACTATTTATATATATTATATTTATTATATATATATTATAATATATATAATATAGTTATATATATATATATATATATATATATATATACTTTATATAATTATATTTATATATATATATTACTATATATCTATATATATTATATCTATAATATATTCTTTATTATTTATTATTATTTACTTATACTTTTCATTATTTAAATTCTATATTTAATTATCTTCATTTATTATTATTATTATATTTTTAATTTTATTATTCTTTCATTATTTATTATCATTATAATTGTCTTTATACTCTATTTTCTATCATCATATATTACTCTTCCCATTTAATCTTCTATTCCATTACTATTTATTATTAATTTTATATTATTATTATTTCATTGGGCGATCTACCTTCACGTGGCTTCTATTATTACTCGTGCCTTATGTCCCGCATTTTACTCTATTCTCGCTATTGATAGCTTCTTATCTCTATTCATATTTTGCCAGTTTGCATTCCACTTCTCTTCTTTTTATTGTTTTCTAAGTCATTATTACTGACGCCTCCTCTTTCAATTGTTATACATATAATCTGCGTGTTTATTGTATTTATTAATTCTTTTATTATCCATCAGTTGTTATTAACTCTTCATCTCTGTGAGTGTGAGTGTCTCATTATTGTGATTCTATTCACTTACTATATTATTTTTTATATACTCTCATATATTCTCTATCTTATTAGCTAGTGTGACATCTATTTCTATATTACTCTTATTCATTCTACTATCTATCCTGTGATGTAATTACTTCATTTATTGATATATCTCTTATTATTCTGTAGAAATTTTTCAATTATTTTTATATATTTATAACTTATTGTATTTATTTATATATATTATTTACTTCTAGATTACTTTATTATGTCTCATTTATTATATCTCGATTTTTATTAATTCACTCTTCTACTATACCTTAACTTGTTTCTTATTATCTCATTTTTCTCTGTTTTTACATACCACATAGTAACATTCTGCGTGGCTATATGTCGTCTCTTGACTATGCTATACAATTTGCAGAGGACACTCCAGTATTACTCTAGTAGCCATCACGCATATATACTGTCTGACACGAACTGTCTCGGATAAGCAGTCACACCTAGCTTCCTTCATCACATCGCTCTCTTTGTTTTATTACACTCCCTTAATATAAATGTGCAAATTGTGAACTAGATCGCTTGAATATCTACCTCTACTTGTCTATTTTCTTTTTTATTCGCTGGCACGTCTATGCTCTACTATAGTTTTTAGCGACGCTTGCTCCGACATAGCCTTTACTCACGTACTCGTCCACGTCAGAGCCCCGAGTAACCTGCATTATTCGTTACGGAGAGCACACTTGTTTAGTAAGACTTTCTATAGTGTGGAACCAGGTACGTGAACGTGTATTCTGGTGTTATCATTATTAAATAGATTTATTTATATTTTAAATGTATGACCTGAGAAATGCACGGTAGATTAAGACTATGGATAATGATTATGGTTTGTGTTAATATTCTTTAAACCGAGAGAACTTAATGGTATTATTATTTCCTCTTCTCCATTTGAAATTTGCTATAAGGATTATCACCAGAAGTTGAATATATTATAGAGATTTCGAGAATTAGCATTAGAGCTTAAACTTTACTATATGGTTAGATATATGAGGTGTTAGATAAGTACCGTTGGTAAATCTTCTGTGCGGATGTATAGTGGTGAGTGCCGTTGGGAATCCTGCATCGATCTCTGGAGACAGTACAGTACAGATCACTGGATCCGTGAGTCTCAAGTAAAAAGCAATGTCCTCTCTGAGCAAAGTATCATTGTTTGAATTCTCTCTGTGCGCTGTCAGGCTCCGAGATAGTCAAAGGTGTATCATCTATCGCGATCTCGACTTGCGCTCGGGTTTGTGATAGGCGTGCTTCTGCGGTTGTTCTCGGCCTTCAGAGTTTCATCCACTATATTCAATCAATCGTCTATACCAGGGGTTGGTTAGACTGGATTTTCTTTTCGCCTTGTGTCATATTATGTGGTCTTTCTTTTCGACTTCCTTCTATTACTTTTCTGTTTCCGGTGTCATTTGTCACGCACCCTTACCTATTACTCCTAGTTCTTGGGGAATAGATGATTGATGAATGATGATTACGATAATCATAATTATTATTATTAATAATATTTATATATAATCATAATAATAATAATAATTAATAATAATAAATAATAATATTTAATTAATAATAACTAATAATATAATTATCAATATAATAATAATAATAATAAATAATAATAATAATAATAATAATAATAAATAATATACATAGTAAATAAATAATATTCTTCTCTCTTTCTTTTTTTTTTATTTTTTTCATAATAACAAACCCAATACTTTAAAAATTTTTTAATAAAAATTAATAATAAATAATTAAATTTATATTATATATTTAATATAATCTATAATTAAATCATAATAATATATAATTAATAATAATAATAATAATAACTAATATATTATTTATATATTATTTAATTAATAATTCTAATTAATACTAATAATAATATATAATAATCATATTATATATAATAATAATTAATACATAATAATAATAATAATAATAATAATAATAATATATATATATATATAATATATTATTATTTATTTTATATCTTATTTCTATTTTATATTTATATTTATTTACATTATTTGTTTCTTATATTCTGTTTTAATTTATATTTCTTTTATTCTATATATATAAGTATATTTATATATTATTCTATTTATATATTATTATATATATATATCTTATATATATATATTTCTAATAATATATATATATAATATAATATAAACTAATATAGGTTGGAACATATAATAGGAATATTATATTCAATATTTAAGTAGTTTTCACCTCTTCAAATTCTACAAAAATTCTAACAAAAAACTTGTTAATTGTTTACATCTTAATTTAATCTTAAATCCTTTGTTTTATAAGGTGATTAATTCTTAGTTGTATTGCATTTAAATACTTATATAATCCAATATTTTTCATAATTTAGTATTGTTAGTTTAAGAAAATCAGAATTAATATTATTTTCAAATATTTAGTAGTATTATCATCTATAGTTATTTTACCTTTTTCTAGTTTTCTTATTAAGTTCTCTTCTTAAGACAATTTTAATTGCAAATCAAAAAAAAATATTAAATATTTTATGCAAAAGTTTATCATATACCTCATTGATATCCTTTATAAAATATTATGAGTAGTAATTCCAGAAATATTAATTATTGTCTGTTCCGTATATTTACCCGTTTACAATAGTCAGTTGACATACTTTTCTTTGTTTTATTTATTTTTTTTTTATTTTTTAAATTTTGTATATTTTTTTTTTTTTCTTGCGTTTTCTTTAAGTTTTTTTTACAATTGCTTTACTTATTATAAAACCATATTTCCTATCCCCACGTCATTACAATAAATTATTTTTCAATTTTTTTTAAATGTTTACTCATTCGCCTTTAGAGAAAGAGATGCAGAATTATTTGTATACTACCAAAACTAAATAATAAACAGACTTTCAAGTTAGGCTATTTTTTACATGATAAAACATTTATGTTACATTTAAATATAAATAGTTAGTGATTCCTATTATTGGGCAACAATGGGTATCGTAACGATAAGTTATAATTAATATGCGCACTTTTTTTCTTTTCAAGTATAATAAACATATTCTTAGTTCTGTGTAAATTTTGATATAGTGAGGTTATACAACTATAAGTGGCAGGAATGCTATCAGGACTTTTCATATACATAAAACCCATGGGCAAACATAAATTTCCCTTTGAAATAACAATTTAATGAAGAAGTAGCAACTTACTAATCGCGCTTACTTAATAAAAACAGACCAGGTAATTAAGTAAAGGAACCGATTTTGAAATGGCTCCATCTATTGTTCGACAGCTTTAGTTATTTATGCCCATTGCTAATTCGGAGGCCAAATCCCAACCCTGGCTCACTTTGTTTAATCGAACTTCTACACTCCTGACAAACACAAACATTGGAGCAGGTAGGTCAAGCGTCAAAGTTGATACATGATCAGCTTAAATCTTATTACGTTTTTGGTAATGAATTCTTCCTGTCTCAATCCTAAGTTGAGGTTCTTTAAAAATAGTGATTACTTGCCTTCAACTGTTCTCAGTGATTTCACCTCAATCACATGCAAACCTGCAATATATTCTCCTACCTAATAGGATATACCTTTTAAAACAACATAATACATTAAGCACGAACCTTTTCATAAAAACTATCTGGTGTTTTTCCTAAGCAACCTTCAATATATCGGATTTTTTGATGCGAAAGTCTGGAATAAAGGATACAATTACAAAACTTTAAACCAAAAATATGTTCTACTACAATCAACCTCTTTAAAAAGCTCTCCAAAACTATAGTTATAAATACAAATATTAATTACGCTTAAAACGAAGCAAAATAATACTCCATATAAATAAGAACATCAATAATAAACATATTATAAGTTAAATAAAATTACAATCCATTAAGCTTATATAACGATAGCATTATGCAAAGGCAAAATGTTAATACATTCCTTATAATATGAATTCAGAATTCGTTACAAAGATTAAAAATTAGCAAAATATATCAAATATGTCAGAAAGACAGAATAACGCAGTAACATAACAAGAAGGTGTCTTACTTTTCCTCTCTCGCCCATTCATCTAAGGACAGAATCTTCACAACCAATCGACGGACTTCATTCGGAGCCATTGACCTAATGGCAGTTTTCGTTCCACAAATATCGTGAAGGTAATATTCCATTGCTCGTAACAGTAACCTAATTCGTGTATAAAATAACTATTATTAATATAAAAATTAATATTTAATAATGCTATTCTATTAGAATGAATGTCCAGGATCCACCACCGAACACCCGATAAGCGAACATACTAGGTTGGAAAACAAATTCAAGAGGTGGAACCTCAAGGTGCTGGCCTAACTTTCTCGGGCTATAACTTCTATCTAGGGATTAAGTTTTTGTGGGAAGGCAAATATCGGGTTACTGCTGAAGTAGGGTTATTCAGTTAAAATCCAGTTTATTAGTAGGTGGTGTGGATCTAAATATGGGAAAATAGCGACGACGGATGGAGTTGTTGCAATCAACTAAGACGTGGTAAACTGGTAGCACAATATGACAATGACAAAATTAGCACATGGAAGTAGGATCTCAAAACTAATAGTACCCATTTTTTATTATATTATTATTATTATTATTATTATTATTATTATTATTATTATTATTATTATTATTATTATTATTATTATTATTATTATTATTATTATTATTATTATTATTATTATTATATAATTTTAATTATTATTATTATTATTATTATTATTATTATTATTATTATT
>JABUQX010039759.1:20000-35000 GCA_015478945.1 Trachelipus rathkii
ATAGAGAATATAGTGAACGAGGGGCGGGGTCAGCACGGAAGGACAATCCATCAAAACTCTGGGAGGAATGCCATCCGGGCACCGCGGCTTCCTAACGTTCACAGATTTCAGGAGCCCCATGCACCCAATCAAATGTAATCACAGGCAATGGCACAGGACACCTGAGAGAGAGAGGAGAGAGGAGGGAGAGGAGGAGAGGAGGAGGAGGAGGAGGAGGGGAGGAGGAGGGAGTGACCAGAATCGTCTAGGGTTGAAGTTAGAGGAAATAGGAGGCGAAGAGATTTCCTTTTCAGTTGAAGAATTGAGCAACAGAATCCAACAGAGCGATAAGAGGGAGAAATACAAGATTCTACAGAAGTGTTACGATATGTTTTTGGCCAAGAGGCTCAGGAAGACATTAAATCAAGTAGGAGATCAAGGAGGTTAGCGCACTTTCATTTGTATGAAAGCCCGCTTTGCTCTCGAAAGAGTATCCCTGCAACGATGTCTAGCTGAATGAAAATTAGCAAGAAGTAAGAATAGAAGAACGAGAATTTTCCCACCCCGATACGCACTGTCTTAGCCTGAATGGCCAGAGAGCAAGGCAACGGTCGAAACATGGATTTATAGAGAGAAAGATTTAGGTCGAAGAAGCGAAACTGAACCTGCTCATACCATCACGATTAACACCTCCCATCTTATCGGCAGAAAGCCGAAGCGTCACCAGAGTCAAAGCAGTCATTCCAATTATAGCTAGAGTAGAAGCGACGCAAGCCCACAATCGGCGTAGAAGCAAAGTGCCAGAAAAAACGTAATATATATATATATATATATTATCTTTAATATATATATGTATATATAATATATATAACTTTCATTTCCTTTCTCCACACACTATAGATAATATATAATATATATATTATATATATATATATATATATAGTATATTATAATATATATATATATATATATATATATATATATAATAAATATAATATATAATTACTTTACATATTTATGTATTATATATATATATATATTATATATTATATATATATAATATATAGTATATATATTATATATAATATATATAATAATATACTATATAATATAATACATATATAATTATATATAACTATAATATATATATATATAAGAATTATACTATTATATATATTATATATATATATATATATATATATAAATATATATATATATCCAGAAATCGACATTCAAAATTACAATTATTCTCATAAACTCCCTTGATGTAGATAACAGTCTAAAATTTATATTATTAATGCATTCTATTTGAAGTTTGAACTATAAAATTTGTAAATGTCATGCCTAGAGCGAAAACATATTAGACGATGCTATTATGCGGATGTCAAATTTTAGGTGCGGATGTTCCGCAAATGCGGATGCGGATGCGTGATGTATAGTCCATCACTTAATATACTATATCATATATACTAATAATCGCACGGGTGCTACTATCTCAGCTTGTTGGCAGATAGCTCTAATAATATATATATAATATATAAATACATAACTAATAATAATATTATATATATATATAATAATTACTGAGTGAGATGTACTCATTTATTAGCTCTTCTATACATATATCAAGATGGTCTATATTGCTTTTCTTACTTTCTTAATTTTTTTCTTTAATATATATTATATAGCCCCCTATTATATATATATATATACCCGTGTGATCACCCTTGATATCCTGTATTTATCTACTATGAATAAATTTATTTTAAAAATCTCTGTATTAATCAATAGATGTAAATATAAATAATTATTAGTTAGACCTTGTATTACATAGTCCTCCACATTACTGAGAAATTACCGTTATACCTATTAATTTTACTAATAGATATTTACGAATGATAATCCTATAAACAATCAACATGTCAACTCTCCTATCATAGCTCTATCCCGTATCAAACTACCTCGATAAATCATCTTCACCTCTCGGGGGGGCTTATACGTTGCTCTCCCCTCTCCCTGAGAGTTTAACCGCCTACACGTCGATCTATCATCTTAACTGCATTCCAAGGGCGACCAAATCATTTGTGCCACAATTAACTCTATACTGGACTAGCTAATCCTCATGCATTAAGCTTCTATATGAACACCATATATGATTATATACTAGAGTATATATTTATACTGACAATATCCCTCTCTATTCCACGTATCATGTAATACAAGCGCAGACTCACTGTAGTTATACTCTCGCATGATACTCGCCATAGTGTCATTATATATAATACCTTTATTATTATCTTAAGCTTCCAAAAATATATTATTATGATCTTCTCATAATTACTGCTTCATAGAATCTCTTTCGTTACTAAATGCTTATTCTTGGTCATACAGACTTCAAAGCTGGGCGCGCGGCGCCTTGTCTCAATTCACTATCTCCCGATGCTAATAATTACTCTTATTTTTTCTATAATTACGTAGTCTGATTGAACTAAAAACAGCACTCCTCTCTCTTCTCTCTGGCTTTTGTCACTGGGTGTGGCGAGTGACATAATTCTCATTCTTATATAGTGGCTAAAGCATAACTCATACCAGCTCTCCCGCTTGAATGTATCCGACGTCTCACTGAGGTACTTCTCACTGACATGATTGGCCTCATACTAACCTTTCGTTTCATAACCCATTTTAAGACACACTCATAAAAGTCTCCCCAAATTTAATCGTGTTATTTAATCATAAGGTTTGATAATTTTAATATTAATTTTCTACGAGCAAATTTTATAGTGTAACATACTTTCAACTCAACTTGACTCCATCACTCTTCTGAATCTTACATTATACTGGACTGCTTAACGTGGCTCCTCCAGACATGAATAGATAAGTATAATTAACATCCACCTAAAGAGTCTCAGCGACCATAAGATCTCATGTTTATAATTCTGGTTAATATATTAAGAATATCGTATGTTCTAGGTATTATCTAAGAAAATACTGACTAAACAAAATTCTTAAATTCAAGATCTTATGTTTTAATACGGAGATTCATTAATATTTTAAAGTAAAAAAACTAAGATTAGTAATAGTAAATACAAAATTGAATCTAATAAATTACATCGATAAAGATACCATTTTAGATAGAATTAAGGGATAATATGTCTTCTCTAGTGTGGAATTACTTTGTATGTTATATAAGAGAAAAAAAATTAGTTCACAAAATGTAAAATATTTAATTATTGATGTTTTTTGTTTGTACCGTAAATTCATAAAAATTTGTTTATTGTATATATATATTGAGAGAGAAGGAATGTCTCATTTTGCCTCATATACTGAACCAAGTATATAGCGTGCGAGTAACACTCTCTCACAACATACCATATCGAAAGAACAGACTATTGAGACATTTAAGTAAGCCTAATATGTGTGTGTTATAGGACAGCTTTTATCGAGAGCTCTCCCTCGCCTATTACTGTATATGTGAGGTATGCATTATATAGTTATCTGTATGTGTGTATGATAAGAAGTGTTCTACATGATATATATATATGATTGTGTGTGATGTGTTGTGTAATATATATATAATAATAATATTATATATATATGTTGTTGTAGTATTAGTATATATATATATATATATATAAACTAATATAGTATACTATATAATATACTTATATATATATATCAATCCACCCGCCCCTTCACCCCCACTGGGGGATAAGGCTGAACGTAGCATGCACGGAAACAGAAAAAGTAGTAGAAGAATACGGAGCTGTGAGTTGTCTGAAAAGTGCAGTCTCTCTCTGTATACAACCTTGTTTAGTTGGATATTCGATGCTCATCCGAATGATTCAGAGAGAATCTGACTACCTTAGCAGCGTTTCATCAGCATTGAAATAGCAACGAGAGCACACTGCGCGTGCTCGATAGAACGACGATGTCGTCAATGTGGGGGTTCATCCCTTGGCCTCATGGTGGAGTATGAAACCTCACCTAGTAACCCCGCCATTTATTCACTCATTATATGCATCTTTCTTCTTGCGCTCACTTACACTAAATATCACATTATAATGTCCCAGCGCATATGCCATTTTTACTTGGACTCAATCCACTTTTTCTTCTTTAAAAATAAAAAAGGGTCTGGTACAGAATTTGAGGATTAAAGGAAATATACTTTGTATTTTCTTTAAAATTTAGAGCGTTTTTTGAAAAGCAAAGCGAGAAACTAAAACCAGATCAATTCCCAGATGTATTACCCATGACTTAACACATATTTACTTCCACGATTACAACCACAAAAATCTCAGATAAGGCTTATTACAGGGCCCATCCTATTCCAGCCGTCATGGACCAACCATTTCAACATATTTCATTTATTACTCTCTATCTACCCCATTCTTCACACCACACAACTACTCTATTAGCAATTATGCACTATTCACTCCTCTAATTAATCAGTTCTTCTAGCACAACGCACTAACACGCCCCTGAAGATGTGTGCACAAAATAAACATGCCGCACTTGATATTCAGGCATATTGGAATTGCTATCTTAGATCTATACTCAATTTAGTCCCGATCTCCGACTTAGCCGTCGTCGTATTACTATACGTAATAATTCTCATTAATTACATATGGGTTTAATACAACGATTCTTATCTCTATCTGACAATATTTAAGATCACTTTGCAGCACCTTGCTTCTGTATAGGACTAGTCTCATAGTCTGCCTTACTCCGTATTACTATGTACTGATAATTCGTTTATTATTGTTTATGGTGCATACTAGCCCTATCGTTCCTCTATCATTCACAACTTTTCCTCAAAACTACATATACGTCAGATCATATACGTTTCCTAGCCTTTGGTCGATGATAAGCATATGCTTCCGCATTTATTTATAATAATTTAGTGTGGTTTATAGCTATATCATAAGTTCTATCATACATATTATTTCTTGAAGAAACCACAACATAGTTCCTCATGCGATTTATTGCAGCCTTCTTCACGCTATCTAGATAACTTCAAACGATTCTGTCCTCACTCACAGCATTAACCTGATAACTTAGCTATTCGTGACCGTTAACTTTTCCAACAACTCTCACTTTCCGTCTTATATAAACACGTCTCTCAGTCCCATAATCTTCCTCTTGTATCTTATAACAAATCTTCTCATAGATATTTCAAGCAATCTTTGCGTGTTAATGTAATTTAATATCCTCCACACTGACGATCTCTATATACATAATCCCTGGCATTTATAATTATTGAGTTGTGTACACCATGTTCTAATTATTCTAAAAGCCAACCTCTTGTCTCTCCATTTCTAAGATTCCTCTCAGTGTCTTGAGTTCGATTCGACCCTATGCTCGTACCTACTCTACGTTCTTTCATAATACCTGTATTCATATACATGAGTGGTGCTAACCCTAGATATTAGAATTTTTAGTAACTATATTAGGATCCAGTGCTTCTAGAATTCACAACCTGCTATTTATTTGTTCAATTAATAATTAAACCAATCACTTGTATTCGTTACACACACGCCTCACTATCGCCATACATACTTTTGATTTCCACTCAGATCAGCGCACAATTCTAAATAATCACTAACACCCGTTCATAGAGCTTCCCTATTATTAGTACCATGCTCCTGTTGCAAATCAATTTAAACTAAAATACAATTTATTTTTCTTCTCATCTCATTTTTCTCAATCACTTGTTCAATGTTAAAGATTTGATATTACACTTCCTCACCACATTCAAACTTATTGTTCTTTCACCAATCAGATTCTTCGTATCCCAGTCGAAGCCAGCTCTTTCACCAAAATACCAGCATATATCTTCCTACAACACTCTCAATAAACTAATTAAAATAATTATTACAGTTACCTTATCCCCTTTTCCCTTGATAATAACTCTAAAGAAGAGGTACTCTTGTTGTTCTCCTCTCTAGATCCCTTCGGAAACTAATCCTTCCATAACGTTTTATTATTACATTCGTTACTTTCCTAAATTCATCAATCACCTGTATTCACATATCTCCGTTCTTTAAGATTTCAATTTCCACCAGAGTAATTCATCTATATTTATATACCGTGGTCAGCAGTTTCCATTTCTATTCATACACAGTAATTCTCACATCTACTCCTCTTACACGTAGCTAGCCTTTGACACAAATTTTGACTCAAAAAAAAAGTGACCCAATTAATGTACCTATCCTTTCACCATCATTTTCCCCACTAGACACTATTACCTGCTATCATCTCATGCATTACTAACAATATAGTTAGAATGCAGGATTCGAAAGGTGGTTGTCGTGCTCCAATACTCCCAACTATTAACATCTATCGACTCAGTTTTTACATCTCTAGGTATCAGAATTACCCCATCACCTTGAATATTTATTGCCTCTGGCCCCCATATTCATTATTCTAAGAAGATTTCCCATTAATCTCATTCTTAACCTAAGTAAATAAACTGTAATTATGTATTTTAACTCACTCACTGTCGATCTATTGGGAACTAGTTATTAGCTATTAGGTAGTTTAAAATCTGACTACTATTAATATTATATTTTTGATTGATTAATAACTCTATATTATTTTGTTTGGTAACATGGTCATAAAGTATAAATGTTATAAATTAATGAGCGGTATTTTTTCATGTTGTATAGGTATATATATATAGATATTAATATTAATTTCTTATTTGGATAAGCTATAATATATATATATATTCTCAGCTAATAAGTTATCCATGTTTGGACAGTCTTATATTGAATAATAAATTAGTTACCTACATCAATCCAAATTCTGTGTTTATTATGTGTTATATTTATGTTAATATAATTAAATTGATAATATATAGTTTTGATATATAAGTTTAATTGGATACTCTTATGGATATATATATATAATAATAATATTAATAATAAATATATATAATAAAAGTAATTTAAGTAGAATTAATATTTTTATATTACGTGTGAATTGAAATCTTGAATTGTCATACTCATTTTATTTGAGTTATATATGTGTTCACTAGGAACTGCTTCGATTTAAACCGAATTGCAAATCAAAAGCCATTCGATTAATAATTAAAAATTTTAATAGATTTTTTGTATAGAATTTGATTGAATACGTGCGTTCAGTACTATATAAATAAGTATCCTGAGTTTTGTTGATATAAAATATAAATATAATACTGTTAATAATATTATTATAGTTAGTAAATTAATCGGTGTTTATATAATATTATTTGTTTATTTATTTAGATTTTAATAAACTTAAGAGAGTTAAATAAAAACAATTTTCTTGTCTTTCTTATTTTAGGCTGACTGACAACAAACATTGATAAGAGATATCAATATATAATTAAATGAAGATGCAGTGGTAAAAAGATGGAGAGATAGATAAAGATGGAAACCACTACGATATACACTCTATGCAATCCATTTATTAGTGAGTATAAAGAAATTTTTGATAGATAAAATATTTTAGTGTAAGTTAGTGTGAGTTTACAATTGGTACATGTCAATATATATACTCTAGTAGGTTATTTTGACAAACTTTTGAATAAATTGACTTAAGATATTATGTTATTTTTTAATGATTTATGTCCTTAGATAATCTTCTTTGTCTCTTTTGGTAACAAAATTTGAATTGGTAAATATTTTTAATATATAAATTATATATAGTATTATTTGAATAATTTTGAAATTTTAATGTGAATTTCTTTTTATGAAAATAATACCTCAGAATCGAATTGGAGAGTTGTTATGGTAGCTCGTTACGAACTTTCTATGATATAAGTTTAGTCTCACGTTTTAATACTTTAGATATGTGAGTATAACCATGTAGTGATTAACTGATTATATATAAACATCGATATCACATACAATAACTATTGAAAAAACTATATTATGTCAGTTTTTATTAGTCTATATGATATATAAATATTATTTTATATGCAACTGTACTTTACTTCATCATTTTTTGGATTAATTATAATATATATATTATATATATATTGATATATGAACATACTTATATTTATAAAATTGAATATTCATTTTGAATCTATTATCTATTTCCAAGAATGTAATTTTATGTGAATGTGGTAGCTATATTTTTATCAATTTTTAATAATTATTTTGGATATAAACTTTAATCGAATATGTTTTATTATTTTTATAAGTAAATATGTGATTACTTATATATAAATAATTTTTTGTGATAATATTATAGTAATATATTAGTGTAAATACAGATACTATAGTACGAACTTTCGACATAACTTTGAACTTTTTTGGATTTATTGTGCAACGACTTTAAACCTTTTTGGATTTATTTTGTAACAACTTTAAACATTTTGGACTCATTTTGAACTTACTTTGGAATGACTTTGAGTGTTTTTCAAATTATTTTGGAATGACTTCGAATATTCTTAGGTTTATTTTTAGAATAGCTTATAATAATTTGGATTTAGGTGAAATACGATACTAATTCTTGAAACAGATTCAAACATCCTGAAGTTAGAAACAACATTTTAGAACGGGGTTTTTAATGTTTGAAATTTATTGAAATTAATATAGGACTTTTGGAGACAGTTTAGATTATTTTATAATTAGTGGGAACCATATGCGAATTTGCGAATCAACTTGGAGTGGCTTGGTAGTTAATTGAAGTAACTTATCAATCGCTTGGTGGTAACTTAGTTCCAGTTGATTGTTTGGTACTTTTTAAAGGTTTTTGAGTTAACTTGGTTGTTATTAGATTTCAATCAGGCCACATTACATACAATTTAGATTAAGTTGGTTTATCATGAGTTTTGGTTAATACACTTTAAGAATTAATTATAGAGTGTTGAGAGTTGAGATTAATTAATTGACTTTGGTATACTTTGGAACAACATAGCTACTTTTGAACATCTTCGGAATCGTACAACAAATTTAGTGACATCTTGGTAAAAAACTTAATGATTAATCCTGACTGTGAGGTGGTACTTGTGAAATAGATTACAGCCATAGTGATCTCGTTCATGTATTGTTTAATTATTGTAGAACATCTTAGGTTAAATAACTCACATTCATAAATAGAGTTAGTGATTTATTTTGGAAAAGTGGATTTTAAGAAAAATAGTAAATTCCTAATTCAATTTTGAGTTGAATACAATCTGAAGGCAATTTATCATTGTTAATTTTTTGAAAAATATTTTGGAAAAGTGGATTTTAAGAAAAATAGTAAATGCCTAATTCAATTTTAGTTGAATACAATCTGTAGGCAATTTATAGGATTTATCATTGTTAATTTTTTGAAAATAATCGAATTGTCATTTATTTCTTTGGAAATATACTTAACTGAGAAATTTTGATAATTTTGACATTCGATATTATCTTTGAGAATAGTTTATTCAATGTGGGTTAGGTTTGAACAGGGATCTTGGATAAGTTCAATTGATTTAGTTTAGTTTTAAGAGGGTTTATAGAGGGATTTTGGTTAACTTGGGTAAACTTTCAATTATTTTTGAACATTTCTGGGATATTACAGCTGATTATTTCAGTTAATTTATTTGGAAGTGGGTTAGGAAAATACAATTAACGTGAATTAGATTGGAAGAATTAAGAATTATTTTTGTTAGATAGATTGTGATTTGGATTAAAACATACAACTTTTTAATAAATAAGTAAACATTCAGAACATAATTATTGGAATAGTTTGTAATTTAATATTTATTATTTGACTATAACTGAGCGATTTTTTTTTGAGAGTCTTTAACAAACCATTATGGATATTTTAAATAGTGGTTTCAGTGTACAGTGCAGACGGACCTTTTGCTGTTTTTCGTTGCAAAAGTCGGGTACGTAGAGACAGAGTATAGGATAATCTTGGATTGGAATCTTATCTGAAATCTGAAAATAAGTTTAAGGAACTATGAGTGTTATCTAACTACTACAGGGTTCACACTGAAATTTTGAATTTGATTTCCCTGACTTTCCCTGACCAAATCCGCGCAAAATTTTCCCTAACCAGCGTGTTCGTTATTTTGGTGTACTCAAAATATCTATTAATGCATTATTGCAAGCCTTATTTACTATCAAGTTCATACATTAATTATTGAAAATTTACCTTTAGAAAGTGATCATCATCATGAGAATTTAAAAAAAAAATTTATTTTTTTTAGAAATCAGTCTATACCTTCCCCATAGCCATCCAATGCACTCCTTTTTTATTTTTTCTCACAAAACAAAAAAAAGAAAAAACAAAACCAAAAAAAAAAACCACAAAGTAAAAAGTTTTTTTAATACAAAAAGGAAATAAATTAAAAGCCTACATTAATGGACTAGGTGAATAACGTCCACTGTGATCACAAAGTTCTAAACATGGGGAGATTTAGGTTAACTTTTTCCTTCTCAAAGCATCTGAATTTTTAAATTTATAGCGTCTTCTTCTGTCAACGCTTTTAGTTTAACATCTTTCTCTGCCTACAAGTTTATAGATCTGTATGGATAATGTTCTTTTTTTCAATTACGAATTATTATCTTCTTCTTCTTGTTCTGTTTTGACTCTTGAGATGTTCTTCATTAATCTCCTATGGGCAGCTCTTACATTGTCAACATTTATTGAGTGATAGGAACTTTTATGAATACTTTCAAGAGATCTTATAGCATTGTGCACACTGTTCTTTGAGAAATCAAACTATGTTCTTTCAGATTCTCTACTAAAATTGCTAATTTATAGAAAACCCTCCTTCCCAACTCCTTCCATGCGAAAATATCAGCCTTAATTTAATAATTTGCCACAATATCACATAACATTGATTCCCCCCAGGTACTATAGAAAAAAAAAACCAATCAAGTCTCTTAGATTAAAAAGACAATCACCATCCAAAAATATTTGAATTTTAATTCAAGGTAGAATGAGCTTCACTGCAAGTAGAGTGTATTGTGCTTTTGCTTCTAGAAAAATAGGAAGCAAGTCCATGTTTAATCACATATTGTACATTTCCATCTCAGCTCCCTTTTTAAAAATTTGAAGCTATGGCACTATCTGGAAACTAATTTAAATGTTTCCCCTAGACTGCACACGAGTTTAAAAGACATTTTTATCATCCACCACCTTTGATGAATGCCATAGTATTTCAGATCCTTTAACATCATCTTTAAATGCCAAAAGATGAAACTGATTGATAAACTGATTTTGGTTGGTTTAATAGAACACTTCAGGGTCATTTACAATCGTTGAGTATGATTAGAGAGTTGATGGAATGGCATAATTTCAGTGCACACACTTTCACAACTAATATTAGTATTATTAGAACACACATAACGAAAAAAGTTTTTCAATGATAGTTGGTCCTGCTGAGTTTTGATAAATTCAAATGAGTTTCCCTTCTTGAATATGAAACTTCGGCTTGGCATCCATGTTCAGATTAGACTTAACTTCTTTCTTACATACTTTAGACAGTAATCCCGTTGGAACTACAGGTCCTTTACACAACCATCTGATAAAACTGTGGTCTCAGTTTGATCGTCCAACCACTGGTCGTTAAAGTTAGTTTTTTTTGTTTGAAGTCACTTTTATAAATAAATAATAAAATACCTTCAACTGCAAAAAAATCCAAAATCACTTCGTCAAACCTCAAAAAAAAAAACACCAAAAAGTAAAATTAATTCCTAAAAAGAAAAAGAAATAAACAGATTAAGTCATAAGTCATAAAAAACAACACCCATACACCAATCATCCCTTCACATCAAGAGGATGAAACTTGGAACAACCTCTACGAACAGAATAGGAAGAATAGTAGGTAATAGTGAACTAAAAATAGAAAGAAACAGGATAGAAGTAGATTTATGGAATGTCATTCCTCGCCCATCCTTTTCATTCACTTATCAAATACATCTCTTATTCCACAATTATACAGTAAGGAAAAAAAATATATCAAAAATATGCAACTTGGCCCATGGATCATTCTTCATATGTTTTGAAATTTTAAAATTTCCCTGACTTTTTTGGAATTTCCCTGACTTTCAGCATATCTTAACACGTTTTCCTGACCAATTTTATTTTCCCTGACTTTCCAGAAAGTGTGAACCCTGTACTAGGATAAAAAAAAAAACAATAACGTCATTGTTTTAATTATTTACCAAGATAAACCGGAGTTATAGCCGGAGATTAACGTCATGAAGTTTTAAATTTTTTGTTTTTATAATAAAATAGCTTAAGAGAGAGAGAGAGAGAGAGAGAGAGACATATTAATCAGATCAGCACAACGCTCTGCTTGTTATACGAATTAGAACCACTACACAGAAAAGTATTTCAGCTATATAATTTTTCTCTACTCACTGGAAGTTGTTCTTGGTGGTGCAGTTCTGACAGTAGGGTGAAATTGGAGGCCAGTATACTGCACTACAACAACATCACAATTTCTTTAGCATTTTGCAATAGATGTTTGTATTAATTGCTGAGCCTTGAGCAAAAGATCCGCAAGGAAAAACTTTTCTGTTCCAAAACATTGTGCACATAATCTTCTGAGTATAAATCGTCTGCTTGAATTTTATCTCTGTTGGAGATGAAGTGTGCCTCTACTCCATAGACTGTTGTTTCGATTTAAGAGGTTGCATGTGACACCTATGTTTTATTCCTGGTGATTTTATATATTTCTCAAGAATTCATCCCCTTCCTCAATGTACTATGTTAAAAAGACCAAGACATTGCCATACTGCTTCATTTTGTGTTGCTTCATAAACCCCTTTGGCACCCAACATGCACACAATTTGCAATAGTTCAGTTTCTCAGACACAATTTTGTAAAGGAGTGATGATTTTTGGAAGTATGGATATTAATGTTGAATCGTCCATTCTCTCTAACTTCTCTTTGATGGTCAACCTCTTCATTCATCAATGTGCATAGTCACATCCTTCATTAAAATGTCAAACCCATCTTCAGCCCTGGTCATCCTCACTCCTTACATAATGGTATTCACCATAAAGTCACAAATTTGATTGTAAACTTATGCTGGTTTATGTTCTTCACATTCAGAATTTTATTACAGACTGAATTTCACATGCTGCAGACATCTCAAATTTTAGTAAACATTTTAAACACACCACAAAGAATACACACTGCATAAATATATGAAAATGGCAAAAATTCCTTGCCAATGAAACAAACTCACCATCTATGAGCACCATCGTGATTAGAGCCATCTGGTGGCAATATATTTTAAAACAGAACTTGCTTTCAGGATATCCCTCCTATATTATATAAAAAGAAAATTTACTTACATAAAAATGTATTTTTCTGCATGCGTAATTGGAGAGTATATAATTAATTGCTGGCATTTCCCATATGCGCAAATGTCAAGTATCATTGCAGAAGCTGACACATGACAACTAATAGTACCTAGTATTGACGTTTTTACTACTACCCATTGCTTGTGTGTATTATTAATACTATTAATTGTTATTAATTATTATTATTAATTATTATTATGTTATTATTATATTATTATTATTATTATTATATTATTATTATTATTGAAGTTTTTTAAATATTATAACAGGAGTATTTGTAACTTTAGCAGTATTATAGTAGCATTTGGAATGCATTCATGCTATGTGCACACACTATGTTCATTCACATAATAATGAGTCTCAGATATTGTCTAGGTTATTGATTGGAGTTGAGTAGTCTTGGGAAAATAAAAACTAATTTTGTAACAAGATCTTTGCTTGTCCTCCTGCTTTGCTGCACTTTGATGGCTATTTCCAAACAAAAATATAAGCCTCTAATATTATTATTACCATTTTCATTCCTAACCTCTTTCCCACTAGCTGTACCCTATTATTTTTGTTACTCTACTTAACAACACTAGAACATTATTAATGCTATTCCCTAACAGATCAATGTGGTAATGGTATGACAGAAATGCAATACTTGATGGAGTCATACTGTACTGCACTGAACTCCTCATAGTAGTGCAGGTTTTCAAAGACACAAGTTTTCATTATTTTTGTTTTATCAATTCTCACTCACTATTGACTCATATTGTAATATATCTCCCAAATGTAAAATATTACTGGAAACAAATTTCTACAAAGGAAAATGACTGGTTGTCTACTTGAACGATTTTGGTAGCTTTCTATGATTAATGTTCCCAAGAGCCTTGGTCGGCGAGTTAGTTTAACAGTGTTGGTGAAATGGGTCATTTTCTAACAGAGGTAGAGGTTGTTGGTATACAACTAACTAACTAACTAATATTAATATTAAAACATGATAAAAAAAGAAGCTGCAGAAGACATCGATCATCATCTGCAGATTCTGGGTATTAATTTTTTTTAAGCTACTTTTCTAAATTAGAATATAATATATATATATGATATATATTATACTATGATATAATATATAATATAATATATATATATATATAGTATATATATATATATATATATATATATATATATATTTATCTAATATATTATAATATATATATATATATATATATATTAAAAAAGCAATTTCATGTTTCTTTAAAGTTGATAATTAATGGCTTGTATTATATTTTACAGTTCTATTATGGTGTGCTCTTCACAGGAATACACTTCCAGAACAGGCTTAAATGGTAACCTTAATCGCTACGAAATATCATCGGTACATGTGATGAAAAATTCCCAGTCCTTACGACGTCTATAACCTAAATTTTGGTATTTTATCTTATTTTATTCCCTTTTCGGCGGTCTGTTGCTTGTGTGGTGTTTTTGTTTTTTGACTCGTGTCTCAGAGCTTTTCTCGCCTTCGTGGCATTTCTTGTGTTTGTTTTGTCACCGCCTATGCTAATATATAATTATTAACAATGTAATCACCTTCTTTTTTTATAAACAATATAATTCAAAGCTATAATGTGTTTAAACATATTCTACTTAAAATCGCAAATTTGAATATTTATTTCAAAAACTTCTCTTGTACTTTCCAGATATTAAATTTCAAACACTTGAAACTTCTTACTACTTTCATGTGAAATGTCTATTC
>JABUQX010039759.1:40000-63288 GCA_015478945.1 Trachelipus rathkii
ATAATAACCAATTAACTGTTAAACTACAAACAAATAAACTGTCAAATTAAAAAGTAATAAACAAATAGCTGTTAAAATACAAATAAATGAACCTTCACATCACATACTAATAAATACAAATAACTGTTAAAATATAAACAAATGAACTTTCACATCACATGATAATAAATAGAAATAACTTTCAAATTGCAAACAAATGAACTGTCAAATCATGAAAATAAATAATTAACTGTCAAACTTTAAACTAGTAAAATAATTTGTTGTCATTTCGTAAACTAAACATGTGTAACTGTCAGGTCACACGTAAATAAACAATTAAATATCAAGCAACAAACTAGCAAATATCTTGTCACAAGCAAATAAACATTTAACAATCAGACAAAAAATTAATTTCCAGATAAACCACAAAGTATTAAAATAATTAATTAACCAGGATATCACAAACAAAATTTACAATTTACTGTCAAACCAAAAACAAATAAACCAATTAACTGACAAACCACTAACCAGTAAATTATTTAATCCTATATCCACATAGATAACCACAAAGACAAAAAAGAAAAAAAAAAAACAGACGAACAATAGAACAACAAGAAGTCGCAAAAATAAATAATAATCAAAAATCTTCAAAACTATATAAAAATAAAATATCAATAACTACAAATATTACGCTCGGCAAACACAATCAAGTAACAAAGCATAATCAACACAGCACTACACAAAAACTCTTTAATACGTGAACAAATTTGCCCAAAACCAAATATATTATCAAATTCAATTCTCACACCCCAAACAACGGACACACCAGATAAAAAGACTTTAGTCCATCTGAACACACATATGATAGCATGAAGTAAGAGAAAATCTTATAACATCTATTCCAGAAATCCAAGGAACTACAAATAGAGCTACAAAAGACTACATGAGCAAATCAAAAAACACAAGAGATAAAAGATAAGAAACATACCCTCATTAGTAAGACCCGATAGTGCACTCAAGACTTAGTCCACTTTAAAAATATCCATCAAGATAAGAGGAATTTAATGCGGAAACCAACAACCTTCACTGAACCAATTCCCAACTTTCTAATATGACTACACTCTGCAATCAGATACCAGTATGACACCTGTCATCCAGAACATATATGAGCTCTAAAAATATTATATGATGAAAAACGAATCGCAAGGAAGACAACTTGTATCGAATAGCATACATCAACCAAACCAAACAATGAAAAACTATATCAACCGGATAGAGGACTAGTCCTCATACTACACAAACCATAATAACCATTAGATTCTTAAATCTGTTCCTATTGAGTAGTGAAAATTAATTAAAGGTTGAAATTATCCTTTTACAAGGTTAGAGCAAGAAAAAAAAAACTACTAGTCACAGCAATCCTCTTATATCTGATAAGAAAAAGAAAAACTCTCCCAATACTTAATAGTTTTACCCCCACCCGTGAATTACAGACCCTCTTCACCCGGCAGTAATTTGTGCCACAGCCACAACACCCACTATCAATCCATCAAGACTGACCTCCCAATAGCCAACAATCTAACGCCATAACCTCTAGGAAAAAAGAAAGCCCTCGTAACCAAATCACACAAGAGAAACCCCAAATTTCACAGAATAAGAAAACTGATTAAAGAAAATGGATGCAAAACGCCGCACACACTTACTTAGAACCACTAAAGAGCCAACGAAAATACGAAAAAAGAGTCAAAAAAAAAAAAAACACAGAACGAAGATATTTCCATAATACGAAACATATATTAACGGCATTTCGTCATATATTCTGTATTATGACATATCAAATATATAATTACTGCCAAATAAAATACCAGTAAATGAAAAATATAATATCACTTAAATATGATACAAATATATTCTTTCTTTCAATAATGGTTTTGAAAGATTTAGAGACAACATGAAAAAATAAGACAAATGTGGCGACAAACAATGAAAAAAAAAACATATGGAAAGAAAAGAATATAAAAAAATACGCAAAAAAAAAGATTAAAAATATATTTTTTAATTTTTTTTAAAAATTAAAGAAATAATGAGAAAAAAATGGACCAATATAGAGAAATACTCTTGAAAAAGCTGCATAGCTCTCCCCTCAAAAATTTGTCTAGCCTGATATATAAGATAATATAAAATAAATATATATACATATAATATAAATAAATATAAGAATATAATATAACAAAATATATAATATATATATATATAAATAATAATATAGAAAATATACATAATAAATGAATATAATATAATATAGTAGAATATGAAAATATTTTCAAATAAAATATTATAAAATAAACAATAAGCAAAATGGTTATATGTTCGAATAAAACAAAGATGCTTTAATAATAATAGAATAATTAATATATAATAATAATAATATAATAATAATATATAGTGAATATATATATAAAATATAATAATATAATAATATTAAGATATAAATATATATAAAATAAACTAATATATAATAATATATATATATAAAAAATAATAATAATAATAATATTAATAATATATATAATAATTGAAAAACAAATTGTTATGCGAGGACGCATAGGAGACAGGAACCAAGAAAAAGGTTGCATTAAGTAAATAATACAATTCCCATACCGTCAACACACTCAATAAGACACATACACAAAAATACAGCGCTCACACCTACACAAAAACATTTATACTAAACAAAAAAGAAAAAAAATTAAGTTTCATTGAAATCTGCTTTATTTATTTGAATAATTCTATTTCTGTTGACGCAATAAAAATATATTCAGAACTACTTACGAAAATAAAAAAAAACAATTTCACTAAAAACTTGCAAAGTCTTATAATATATTAAATTTAAACTACTTTTATTAAATGAAATATTCATAAATTGGAAAGGAAACAAAAGATCAAAGGATACTTCGATTTCTTCCAATTTATATGACTTTTAATGAGCAGATTTTTAGTAGTAAGAAATAATATTCTGGTTTCCTTTGATCCAAATTTGCCTTACGCAGCAATTCTAATTCAATGTGAGAGCAGAGAGAGAGAGAGAGAGAAGAGAGAGAGAGAGAGAGAGAGGAGAGAGAGAGAGACGAGAGAGAGAGGAGGATGAAGAGAGAAGAGAGATGGGATAGATCGCAAGTCCTAGGGTGCTATGGGTTCTGATCACGCCTCCTTTACCGAGCTCCTAGGTTAATTAATTAATTATTTTTAATAAATAAATAGAAAGTAAATTAAAAACCTTTAATCATTGGTTTATCTGACATTATCTTTAATTAGCATTGGCTCGAGTGACAACACATTACCAGTGGCCTGGTGTGTGCGGGTCTGTGGCACATTGAATATGTGAGTGTTTGAAGAAATACTGGTCTGTGGTGCGGTGAGTGGTCCACTCAATGGTGATTACGTTTCAAATATCCGTACCTGAATTAAATTGACTTTTCTCTTTATTTATTAATTGTTATTATCCTCCACTTAATTATTTTTTAAAATGTTTTAATACGTAATGATCCAAACGCAGTTTAATATACTTAATATATTAATATATAATATATATAATATAATGATCTACCTACTATATATATATATATATATATCTATATATCGATTATTACATAAATTATACTTATATATGATACTATACATATATCTATATATATATAATACAGTATATATATAATATTTATACTATTATATATAATATTTTTATATATATATATATATACTATATATTATATACTAATATATAATTTATCTTCCCCTGTTGGGAAATCCGAACGCAGGGATTTCGAGAGGTTAATCCAGTGTTAAATGCAGCTTTTCGAGTACCCATAAACATGCTTTTCTTCGTAAGAAAATGCAACCAATCTTTCTTGGTTTAACTCTAACTTAACATCTGAGGCACTAAGTCATCATCCTTTTCCTGTTAACTTCAACCATGCATCTTCCTTCCTCTCCCTGCCTCTTGTATCTCTGTCTGTAATACTGCTGTCTTCTGTCTTAACTTCTGCTAAAGTTGAACTTTTTGCTCAAACTTTTTCTTCTAATTCTCCTAGACAGTTTCAGGCCTACTCGCTTCTCTCCGCCTCCTTTTCAACTGCTAAAACGTTTATTTCTCCACTCCCTGAGCATTAACACTAACGAAGGCGGAAAGAGTGCTCGGAAGCTTTCCTCCAGTGGGTACTTCACATAAACGTGTGCTTCTGCAATGCTTCTTTTGCACCTGCTTTGAAAATCTAGTTCTTCATCTGCAATATACCAGATTTCAAAATTTCTTCTTCAGCATAGTACCAGAGTAATCATCCAGCATTTTGGTGAAAATGGGGACCCTCCAGTATCAACAATCTAACAATTCTGAGCTTATCTCTTACTTTGTCCTCCCTACGTTTTCGAATCTATTCTCAACAAGAATATTTATAGAAACATCTCAAAATCTTCTTGATCTATCTTCTGATTGCCAGTATGAACTTTACTGGCTTATACTGAAAGGCCATCGCTGGTGCATCTTACTTTCTTTTTCCTCCGCTCTTGTCCTTCTAAGTCACTTCTCATTTCGGTGAATTTTCTATATTCTAGTGCCCTAGACATATCGGAAGGTATTAATAAACTTGCAAGAAGCCTCTTAATTTCAAAAACTTCTCACCATATCTATTAAAATAATATAAACCTAAAATTTGACATTTATCCTACTCTTACTTCTTTCTAGTCGTTTCTAATGGCTGCTATTGTAGATAGAAACTCGTTTATCCTTTAATCTATCGGACAGTTGCTGTTCCTATCAAATTCTGCTCATCCGAACTGGATCTTTTTTATTCTATACCTTTGCCATCTGATACGATCTAAATGCTGGTTACTAGCAAGTACTTATTTCTCTAACACTCTTAGGCTTACATACTCTACCACTCATCATTACTTCTTCCCAATTTGTAAAAAAGAACTCAAAACATTCATCAGTTCTACCCAAGTTCTTAAGAATCGCTAAAACTTGGAAGTCTTTCCTCCCCCCCTTAAGTTTTTCTTATAAAAAATATTGGTTGTTTTAAATACTCAATAACTCAAGCTTTTCACATCTATCTACTTACATATACCTTCCCAACAACTATAATATCTTCTTTGTAAAGCAAAAATCTAACATTCTTCGGTTCTTAATATTTTTCTTTTCTCGTGATCTTTCTTATAAGGATCACGTTATGCATCTCTCTAACAGAGTTTTTAGGAAATTTGTTTCTTCGAGGCGCCTTCGGACTTCTCACTACCTCACCCAGTTACTCAGTTTTGCATAACGGCGCAATTGTTCTCCCTTGTATACAGTAATGAATCAACCTCATTTGAGCTTGGCATATATACCCTTGCTTCTCCTTGATAAAATGATTCTCTTGTTTCTTTCTGATCTCGTTAATTTTTCCTCCATATCTACTAGCCTCCTAAGCCTCAACATCTCTCTTCTGGTCTTCGTCATACTTGTCTGAGGATTAGTAGTCATGTTCTCGGCAATCCCACCGAAGAGGATTGGCCACGCGTAGTTGCATGAATAATTAAGTCCTTAGATTTCTGCATACGAGTACTCGCATGCCCTTATTGACACATTCTTGTTTATTACAATTTACTCGTAGCCTCATTGCCTCCACATGAAAGGACTGTTGATATCGACCATGTCAGAGCAGCCTCTCTCTTAATATTGAGGAGCGAAGATTTTCCAATGCGAGGTATCAGTTAGATTAAGAGAGGTCGCATGTGTTCATACGTCTTTGACGTGACTATACGTACGATGTTAGGAGGCACGAGATCATCATCTATGAGATAGGGTTCGAGATTATTATAACCGACATGTATCTTCGATATAAGACAACACTTCTTTATACTCTTGTACTAGAGACAGAGCACATACATAGTATTAGATGACAGGATAGTACCACAATTACTCAGTGTTGGTGTTCTTATAGGCGGGTAAACATCGCACATAGAGGAATCAACTAGTCTTTCTTTATGCTCACATAAAGTGGACGGCTCGTCGCGGTTGGGAGGTAAAAGAATCCGAAGATGCACCGCCATACACTGGTATACACACTGAGAGTCTTTTTCTTCTTATAAATCATCTAGGAAGAGCATAACGTGTCCATTATATTATATATGGGCAGCGAACACGCTTCGAGAAAGTTGTTTGAGGGTGAGTACAGGGCCGAGTAGTTTTGAAGCTCGCTGGTTCTGTACTGTCGCACACGGATTTCGCTCTCCTGGAGTGGTATAGTTGTCGCCTCACCAGCTAGTATATTTTTTGAGAACCCTCGTATGTATTCTTGAGATATTATGAGGCTATTTTGTTAATATCTACGAACGCTCATATTTTTGTAGTAACTTAAGACATACTTATATGAAAGCCCTCACTTTTTTTTTAAAGGCACCACCTTAGTTGTTTTTCTGTACTGTCGCCATTTTGTTTTATCTTCGTTTGTTAATCTTCGTCATAATTTTCAATCGTCGTTTTCTTTTGGATGAATCGCAAAATTCTCGTCTTCGCCCATCGGTCGCGATGGTGTGGTTCTAACAATGGTTAACCGCGGAGTCCGATCGCATTCGTAGCAAAGACCACTGCACATATAGAACCGACGCTAATAGAGAACGCGCCAATAGCTAAGGTGTACTTTCATACGTTGTAATTATTATTATTTTAAAATTGAAATCAACGAGAGTTCAAGGCAGTATTGATAATTTTAACGAAACACTCGTTTTTTATAACTTATACCAAATATTTTATAGGACCTCCGAGAACCATACTATATATTTTCAAATTCAATCTTTACTATATATAATATTATAATATTATATATACTATATATATTTCATATATAATATATATCCTTAGTTAATGATTAATCATCATATCACTAATATATATATATTATATATATATATATAATTTCCCCTTCTCCTAATACGCTTTTATGCAAAAGGAATTATTTGTGGATTTTTTTTAAAATATTGTAAAGGAATATTGTTCCATCAAGCTGGCCAGGCTTGCAATGTAACTATATTCTTTACAGCCCTTGTACAAGAGCTTCCTCTTCACCCATAAGGTGCAAAAGGCATTCTAAATAAACAAAGACATTCGAGTTTTTTCAAAATCTCCATGCCCTTATTAATCTTCCCAAATAACTATTCATAATTAACATAGCCTGAATTATCATCATAGCTTTCAATCTTATAATAAACATAATTTAACATATTTTTAAATTATTATAAAATAGAAAATATTTTTATTTAATATGTTATCCCAAGATATAATAATATTTTTTCTCTCTATCAAGGGGCTAATCTAATTAATTTTTTAATTAATAGTCCATTTATTTATATATATACTTATATATTATATATATATATATATTATATACCTATATATCTATATATATATATATATATTATATTATATATATATACCTATATTGTTCATTATATAATATATACTATATATATAATATATATATAAAATGCTATCTGTGCTATCCCTCTCTGAAATCCTGACTACGCCTTTCTCTCTCGAAGAGTTTTATATTCTTTCGTCTTTTAAATGTTCTCCGCAGCAGGATATTTGTACACATAGGAAGTTAATTCATCAAATATCCACCAATTTAAAACTTGTAAATACACCTCCATTATAACATTTACAATATTTTATAATGTATTTGATATGGATATACTTTCTCTAATTCATCTAAACCGATTTCGAAGACAAACGTGGAATCATTATTTTTATCTCGTTTGTGTAGCATTATTAGCACTGGGTGTGCGTATGAAAAAAACAAATCTAAAATACAAAACTGAATTTTTGAACGTGACGTTACAGCAACATAACAGGACAATATAGCATTAGAGTTTTTTTTAAGTAAATAATACCTGCCGTTGCTGTGCTAAAAGCCGTCAAGTTCAATTTGGATATATTATATTACCACATTAAGCAAGAGAATTTGTTCTATAGGTATACTTTATATATATTATACATTAACATATATGATATACATACTATTACTTTGATACTATATATATAATATATATATATTATATATATATAATTTATATAATATTATATATATATATAATATATATATATTTATATATATATATTTATATATATATATATATATATATATATATTATATAATATATATATATATTATATATATGTAAGGGTGTTCTTTAGTGTTCTATGAGTATTAGATAGAGTGACCATAAGTGATGCGCATAGAGTCGCGCCAATGAGTCAGTAAGTGAGTGCCACAATAGTGCAGTGAGTGCAGCATAGTGCCAACTGAGTTGCACTTTTGTACTCAATCTCTTTTCTCGGCCTCCATTCCTGGAGCCCTAGACATAGCCCCTAATCATGGGTAGTCTACCCCTATGTATAAGGTATGAGGATCGATTGCGTGTTATTTATTACTTAGTAAATGCTAGGATGCTATCCTAGTATGAGTTAGCAATTTTCTAGCATGACAAGAATACACACAACACACACACACCCAGATGCACACACCACACACACCCACACACAAGCACCACATACTTACACTCGCCCATAGACACTTACGCTAACCCTATAGACACTTGCACTTACACACACACACACACCACCCATAGCACACACAACAACACACACAAACACACTATGTCACTTATACAACCATACACTATGGCACTTACACTTTCCATAGACACTTACACTCAGCATAGACACTTACACTTTGGCACTTATACACCCAACCATAGACACTTACACTTACACTCACCCACAGTCACTTTCACTTACACTTACACTCACACCCACACGATATTTTGATGTCTCAACTTTGATGTCTCCTATAATGATGGTTCATCTTTGATGACTCAGATTTATTGATGGTTCAGCTTCGAAGGCTCTCAACCTCCGTTACTGCTTTAACTCATATATTGTTTAAGAATTAATTTTCTTTATATTTTTACTTAATACTTTTTAATTTATAAACTTCTTAAATGATATGTAAGAAGAAAAAAGCCAGAGTAGCTGTTATATAAATCATCTTATTTTAAATAAATCTCGTAGGCGAAAATTTTATCTAAAACATATAACTTTACATACGCTTAAAGCAGTAACATCAGTAGAATCTTCATAGAGGTGTTACATACAACCAATGGGCTTAGTATGCTTTTGTTTTACTGCTTTACTGTTTTAACTCATGTTTTACTGCTTTAACTCATATGTTTTACTGCTTTAACTCATATATTTATTAAAATTACGGACTAAGCAGTAAAATCAAAGTTTATATTAAAAATCAAATAGAGGTTGTTACACCACCCCCAAAGGGGCATAGTTAGCCTTTTTGTTTTACTGCTTACTGTTTAACTCATGTTTTTACTAGTTTAACTCATTATGTTTTTTACTGTTTAACATCATATTTTATTAACATTACGTTCCTTAAAGCAGTAAATCGTAAATCAGTAGAGTTGTTACCTAACACCTAAGGGATTGGTTTGGCTTTTGTTTTACTGCTTTACTGTTTTTACTCATATGTTTTACTAATTTAACTCATATGTTTTTGCTGCTTTAACTCATATATTTATTAACATTACGTACCTTAAAGCAGTAAATCAGTAAATCAATAGAGGTGCTACCTAGCATCAAAGGGAATAGTATGCTTTTGTTTTTACGTTGCTTTACTGCTTTTTAACTCATATTTTTTACTGCTTTAAACTCATGTTTATACTGCTTTATCATCATGTCTTTACCTGCTTTAAACTGCATATTTTGCATACTCATCTAATGTATAATGTTTTTATATATATATATTATAAGCTATATATATATATATATATATATATATACTATACTATATATAATATATATATATATATATAACTATATATATATGTACTCGAATACTAATAGTATATTACAATAATTTATTTAGTTTAATTTAATTAAACTATATATATGTAGATAAAAGTAATTTATACATATTATTATATTATTACTATATTCATAATTTATACATATATAATATATATATATATAATAATGTATATATATATATATAAAATATAATATTATTATAATATAAATTTCTGTTTCAGTGTTTTACGTTTGTTGGGTTGACAAGAATTGTAGAAGAAAACGAAAATATGGCTGCAAATAATCAAAAACGTGGTCTAAAACGCACTTTCAGTGGAGATGTCGAACCTGTATCCGAATCCGTGCTCGTAGAAGTAGTCGAAGAGGTGGAACTAGTAGAAGCTGAGAGGACCTATGAAAATGCAGTCGAAGCTGATGATGACCGAAGACAGAATGCTATCAAACCATGCAAAAGGGTAAGTGATGTTAAATTATTATTATTATTATTATTATTATTATTATTATTATTTTTTTTTTTTTTATATTTTTATTATTATATATATATATATATATATATATATATATATATATATATATATATATATATATATATATTATAGGGGTAAAAATATAATATATATATATGATATATAATATATATATATATATTATTCATAATTTATTTTAGCAGCGTATAGGTGGTTGAACCGACCGAGAACGAAATACCCCTTCCTGTACCAGTGAGCACTGATGGCGATGCTCTTGACATATCGACGGATAGTGATGAGGAATGTGTGCGACCTCTACTTGAAGCGGAGAGAAAGATGGACTTATTTCTTAATTCCCAACCCGTTGATAATAGGATTCGTCCTAGAAGTAAGTTCTATATTCTTTCTTAAGCGTTTATTATCATTCATAGACGCTATTACTAATAGATATTCTTATTTTTACATATACAAATATATCATTATATATATATAAATATTATTATTATAATATTATATAATATATATATATATATAAATATATATTAATATATATATATTATAATAATATTATTATATATATAAAAATATTATATATATTTATATATATATTATATATATATATATATATATATATATATATAATTAATATATATTATATATATATATATAATATATATATATATATATATATATATATATATATATAAATATATACTTATAATGCTATTTCATTACAGTGTGCTAATGTTGAAACAGTCAAGGGCCAATGTGTCAACAAAGTCGGAGGTGGACGGAATGCAATTAGGCCTGTTAAGAGAAGACTGTTGGCTGAGCTTGAACGTCGCAAACGTCGCCAATCAGACTTAAACACTGAGGCACCCAATGAATCTCCAAATACACATGAAGAGCCCCCCTCCCCCTTATCTGAAACGAATATCCCAACTTCGGAATCTACGGTAAGTTATGATCTAATTATTCTATATATTACTGAAAAATATTACTGAAAAATGCTGTTACATAATAGTATGTATTCGATTGTTTATGTATTTTCATTCTTTTTCTCCTTTCAACAGAAATCATCTGCAACCGCTTGCCGTAAACAATCAGACTTAAACACTGATGCACCCAAAGAATCTCCAAATACACATGAAGAGCCCCCCACCCCCTTATCTGAAACGAATATCCCAACTTCGGAATCTTCGGTAAGTTACAATCTAATTATTCTATATATTACTGAAAAATATTACTGAAAAATATTGCTACATAATAGTATGTATTCGAATGTTTATGAATTTTCATTCTTTTTACAGTAAAAAAGCAAAAACGGAAAGGGAATCCAGGACGGATCGCTGATGACGGGGCTGTTGCGGGTCCTTCACGTATAGAGGTATTTCATGATGATGAGGAGGAGGTTGATGAACCGCCTACACCTTTCTCGACAGAGTTGTTAAAGGTAACACGTGAAGGATCTACGCGTAACTCAGGGATTATCGACCACCACCGGTTCAGAGTACGTGTCGATACAACCCAGATCTTTAACGGAATTCGCAACATTAATGACGTACTAGTAGGGGTCATTCACAGTGTGATAGAACAGGTACGAGGAACAGTGGTATATCGGGAATATACCCTCCGTGCAGGATTCGCTTTTACGGATAGGATTGAGTCAATTCCAATATACGAATCCTCCTGAAATGATTCTCTTCGACCCGATCTGGCCTCAATATTATCGACCGTTTTTCTAGAACTCTTCAGTCTGGAGATCAAGCCATGTTGGATGATTTCATTGTAGATGTTCAGATATGTCACAATCCGGAGGGTAACGGACCAATTGACCCTTCTTCGGTAAACTTTATACACCCTTACAATAATACAGTACACTTAGGCATAAATAACAAGAATAGGGAAATAACAACCAGTGTAGGATGTGGTTTCAGGGCTATAGCTGCATGCTATAAGCTCCACACTCATGTACCTAAAAAGCCAGGCCAAGCTGCGCCTAAAATAAAAAAATTTTTCCCTAACGATCTACATGAAATAGGTAAAGATATTGGCAGATCGATTGCGGTTGACTTATGAAGTTTCCCTAAAGGCTGAGGATTTTACTGTAATAGAGGAAAAATTACAGTGCCGGATATTTGTTTTTACTAAAGGATGAGAACGTAAACTCGAGAATAATGTTTTTAAACCGCACGAAACAGAATAGGGAACTTACCTCTCTTTGTATAGGAATATTGTTCCGAGAAAACCCATTATTATTATCCTTTTCCCGGAGATTCCATCAAGATAGCTTTAGGAAGTGTAGATCCCGAGATATCAGGGTCCTGTTTTTTGTTTATCAGTGTTATAGCTTCACTGACCATTTTAATTAATCATTTAACAATCCAAGAAGTGGCACTGATACAGGTGCGGACATGCTTAACTTATTAAATGTAAAAGCTTTGCGCGGGGAACACATCTGCAGCTTTTACATTGTGATAAATGCAATCGGGATTTCTATAATGAGGAATGTCTTAAATTGCATAAAGATCTCACATGCAAATACCTTAAAGTATGTACATTATGCGACAATGAGATAGTAGCAAATAAACAGGGCAAACACCAGCACGACTGCATGCATATTAAATGTGGGACCTGCAGTGAGAAGTATGGAATAGAGGGTGATAATCACCAATGTTTCATGAAGAAAATCAAGGTTCCAACAGATGATGCTTTCGCCAAGCGTAAGCCAACCTTTACGTTTTATTATGACATCGAAACCTATAATCATAATAGTCGTGAAGAGGAAGGGGGACGCACAAAAACAGACATGTTACCATATATTCTAGTGAGTATGCTAGTATGCAATGACTGCGGTGAGAAAGAAACTAGACAATCATCACCCTGTACGAATTTGCGTACGGCTGCGGACCTGGAAAATTCAAACTGAATTTGGAAGCAACAGAAGAGTATGAGAAGTGCCCCGTCGATCTATTTCTCAACTATATATTCAGATTTGCTGAAAAACACAAGAAGTCAAACATACTAGTTGCGGCTCATAATGGAGGTAAGTTCGACAATCAGTTTGTTTACAGCAAACTGCTTACCAGACCTACCGTCCATTCCATATTCCAACCCTGTGAAACGCGGAACCAAAATTATAACTATGACAGCTAAACCACAACATCAGTTTTAAGGACACGTTTAATGTTTAATGGGCTTGTGCTTGAAAAAACTACCTAAGTGCATGGGTATTACAGGTGAACTTTCTAAAGGATTCTTTCCTTACCGTTTTCTTACCCTAGAGAATATAAATTACAAGGGAAAAATCCCGGATAAGGAAACCTTTGAGACACATCACATGTCCGACAGTGAAAAGGCTGATTTTGAACGTTGGTATCAAACATTTAACAATAAGGACTACGATATCATGAAGGAATGTACAACGTACTGCATTCAAGATGTTAATATTCTTCGTCAATCCTTCGAGAAATTCAGAGGTATCTTCCTTAAGGATCATAAAGTTGACTGTCTACTTGATTGCTCTACCATTGCTGCATTATCGTTCATGGTATATAAAATGCATTTCATGCCTGAAAATACACTGGCCCATATAGGACGTACTGATGATTCAAACTACTCGTATGATGGTGTGAAATGGCTTACGTTCATGGAGATGTATATGGGTATGCGAATCGAACATGCGAGGAATGGTGGCGAGCGTAAATTTAAAATCAAAAACAGGTACCTAAAACCCGACGGCTACGTTGAAATTCCAGCTGAAGACTACGTACCCCTTGACCTTAATGAGTTCTTAGCCTCCAGTCAACTCAACGTTAATGAACAAATGATAGAATTGAATAACAGTTGCCCCCCTCCTCCAACTGGAACAACCATGAAGAAGATTGTCTTGCTCTTCCACGGTTGTGTATGGCATGGTCATCAAGCATGCAAGAAAGGCTTAGAAAGTCTCCATGGCGTGTCAAGTCTTGATAGGTACAGTAAGACCATGAGGCAAGAAGCGGATTATAAAGCACAAGGGTATGAAGTAATTAGAATATGGGAATGCGAATGGTCGAAAATGAAAAAAGAGTGTGAGGTCACTGTTGTAAACACCAACGACGAAACACGAACTGAGAAGTTAGGTAGATATGTCCAATCAATTGGAAATGAACTTGCAAATGCGAAACTAGAGGTAGGGGAAGCCTTGTACGGTGGCCGTACAGAACCCTTCGTCTATTACTTTCCACCTACAGAAGGCGTTCAATTGAAGTACCTAGACTTCACTTCATTGTATCCTTTTGTCCAGAAAACAAAACCCTTTCCAGCAGGGACACCCACGAAACTCGTAGGTAGGGATCTTCCTTCCATAGAAAAGTTCGTCCAAGAAATGAATACCACTTATTTCGGCCTATCGTATGTTTCCGTGTTACCTCCTAAGAATCTGTACACTCCTGTTCTGCCTGCACGACATGACAATCGGTTAATATTTTCACTTTGTAGAACACATGCAGCGCATGTGGTTATGAAGGAAAATGCAGACAAACGATTAACCAGCAGACCGTATTGTTAAAAAGCGTATACTGCGTCCCAGATGATGGAATTAGCCTTGAACATGGTAAACGATAGGCTATAGATGAATCAAAAAAAGAATCCACGAAATATGGAAATAATTTACCTCTCCTCAAATAACATATTCGCAAAACTTGATTGAATACATTCTGGAAATGGAAAAACTGAGGCTTTCGTCGTTTACCAGATTGGAATAACCTATAAAAGACTGTGCTGAAGAATTCTTCAATACTGCGCGAGATTTCAAGGACATCTTGAGGTTTGTTTTGTAAAACATTTGATTCTCAGTCAAATATTTAAAAGTTAATCCATGGGTATTGCCGTTACTTATAGCTAAACTCTCCTCAATCATTATGGGAAAACATAGCTCAACGTATTCCATAAAGAAATGAAGACATCTTCTCACGAGGCTATTGCCAGGTCTGGGAATTAAATGAAGAGAGCTGATCTGATCTGGAGAAAATCATTTGTAGCGGATGATTAAACTATAGTTTAAAGTCACACACACTGCCTTCACTAATAAAACAGCAAAGGCCACGAATGTAGCTGTTGCATCCTTCACCACCGCCTACGGCTTATGCTAGGGTGGAACTATATAATCTCCTCGATTCTCTAGGTCAACGCGTACTTTACTGTGATACCGACAGTTGTGTCTTCACAGCCCGTAAAGGTCAATATATTCCTGATACTGGAAAATTCTTAGGAAACCTGACGGATGAAATAGGGCCTGGAGATATAGCTGATAGTTTTGTGTGCACTGGCCCTAAATCCTACGCCATTCGGATAAAGAAGAATGACTCAAGTTATGCTTACATCTTAAAAGCAAAAGGATTAACTTTGAACAAAGACACCGAACACATAGTTAATTTCCAAGGCATGGCGAAGATTAACTTCGATAAGATGATCAAGGATGCCGGAAAAAAACTAAGAATGCGTGACTTGGATGGTCTTTTTTAAACGACGGACAATCAACTTCTACAATATGATCGAAGCGATACAACCCCGTAACAGCATTAGCTGTTACGCAAATGATGAGTGAAGATGATGAATCTTCACTTCACAAAGATATCCATGAATCTAGATGAATACAGACCAACACATGTAAATACACGAAAACCATTAACCGCGAAGTAAGGTTTCGAGGTATTGAAAATGCGGGCCGATTAAAGTAGAAATGTCATTTTAATATAAACGTATTAAAGGTTTCGCCATAACATTAAATAAACGGAATCTTGTCAGGTAGTTGCCCGCACTGCTTTAGCAAAGGGATATGATTTGGAAACGTTACATTCATTGTGTTCGTTAATTCAATGTATAATTTTTATAATGTATATTTAATTCAATGTATATTTTGAAAATATTGGTATATATTGCTAAAATAAAATATATTTTCAATGTAATGTATCATTACCATTTTTATTTTTCTGGGTTGCCATTTTCTATTTATATCTGTGTTGCCAATTATTGATTTTATTTATCTGGCTTGCCATTTATTGATTATTTTTGATTACATATATTTAAGGCGTAATATGACTGGTAAAGTCATTGTCGGATTGTGTGTGTGTGTGGGTGTGTGCGTTGTGTTTGTGTGTGTGTTTTGTATGGTGTTGTAAGTGTAGTGTGTGTAAAGTTGTTCATGGAGTGTAATGTGTATAGTTGTGTAAGCCTGTCTATGGTGGCGTGAGTGTAAGTGTCTATGGAGGGTGTATGTGTGTATATATATGGGTTAGTGTAAGTGCCTATGGAGATTGTGTGTGTGTGTGGTGTGTGTGTGTGTGTGAGAGTGTGTGTGTGTGTGTGTGTGTGTGTGTGTGTGTGTTAAATAATAGACATGCAGTAAATGACACTAAGATAAAATAGTAATAATAATAAATAATAAAATATAAATTAAAGCAGTAAAATATGAGTTAAAGCAGTAAACACTGAGTTAAAGCAGTAAAGCAGTAAAAAAAAAAGGCATTACTAATCCCACCCCTTGGTGTTAGGTCACACCTCTTTTGATGATTTACTGATTTTACTGTTTTAAGTATGTAATGATTAATAAATATCATGGAGTTTTTTTTTTTAAGCAGTAAAACATACGAGTTAAAGCAGTAAAGCACAAACATTCTTTATTTTTTAAAACAGTAAACAGGAAGTTAAGCAGTTAAAAGCAGAAAGTTTAAAAACAGTTAAAGCAGGAAAAGTAAAGCAGTTAAAAGCAGAAAGTTAACTAAAAGCAGTTAAAGCAGAAAGTTAAACAGTATAAAGCAGAAAGTTAAACAGTAAAGTAAAGCAGTAAACAAAAGCATACTAATCCCTTAGGTGTTAGTTAACACCTCATTGATTTACTGATTTACTTTTTTAGGGTATGTAAAGTATATGTTTTAATAAAATTTCGTACAATTTTATTTAAAATAAAATGAAATATTTATCAGACACTCTGATTTTTTCTTTCTTACATACAATTTTTTAAAAAAAAAAATATAATTTAAAAATAGATTAATTAAAAAGTATTAAGTAAAAAATATGTTATAATAAATATGTTTTTAAATAATAGGTGTAATTGATTAAGTTTTAGTGTTTCGAAAATGTTTTAATAAAATGTTTAAGTATGAAATAAAATGATATATGGACTCATAGTTATATATTGAATTAGGTTTACATTATTGCCCATTTATCGTTTTTTATTGTGTCGGGGAATTTGCGCTGCGGGGCGCACGCGGCGGGCGGTACATGGCGGAACCGCAAAGGGTTCTTTGTGCTGGTTCTTTGCTAACGAATGCGACGGACCCGCGAACTTGTTAAAAAACGCGGACGGATGCGAAGACGATGAATTTGCGATTCATCCCGACGAAAACGACGATTATTGAAAATTATGACGAAGATTAACAAAACGCAATATAAAACAAAATGGCGGAACGTAACGAAAAAACAACAAGGTTGGTGCCTTTAAAAAAAAGGGCCTTGAAAGAACATGTACTAAACTGAATTACACATACATGTAATACAAATACTCAAAAAAGGGGGTTCTCAAAAATTAGGGGGGGGGCAAAATAGGGGGGTGACACGTACGACGGATGCTCCACATCCGGCTGGCACACACCTTCTTCGAAGGGTGCCAAAAATTACGGTGCCAAAAAAGCCTCAGGTAGGTTCCTGGCTGGGCAGCTCTGCGGCGGCACATCGTTCTCCAAAATGGAGTAAAAAATTTGGGTTATCATTTTTCCCCAAGGACACTACCGGAATGACTCCCCTACTACTATATATATATATATATATATATATATATTATATAATATATATATATATATATATATATATATATATATATATATATATATATATATATATATATATATATATATATATAAATATAGAGTATGATACATCTAGTAGTATAACATGTATCGCTATTTTTACATTTACACTATATAGTATATATATATATATAATATTATATATATTATATAATTATATATATATATATATATATATTAATATATATATATATATATATTATATAGGAGGCGAATCATTTTCAGCCATTCTCAACGATCTTGGTCAGCAAACTAATCAAAGAACCCACACACATTCCCCCAAAACCCCCCAATTTTTTTTTTTCGTTGGGAACCAACAAAAACTTGACCTTATGATTTCACACTAGTCCTTCTCTCTAATAATACACCACCTTCGCTTCCTGATTGGTAATTGACCATAACCATTTTTATATCTCTGTAATTTAATAGCTTGTTACTCTCCAACCAGCTCCATCCCTGCCCTATTGCGTTTTTCTGGCACTTTTGATCGGCTGACTGGGGGGCCTTTGCTTTCGTCGCTGCTACGCTTTAAACTATTAATTGAAATGGCTGCCTTAAACTTTCTGATGCGCCGTTGGGCTTTCTGCCACTAAGTGCAGAGCTGTAATCGTTGATGGGATGACCATGATCAAGGATTCATTTCCTTCTTCGACTAATCTTCCTTCCACATAATTTCCAGGTTCGATAGTCGCTTGCTTTTTTCTTTACCATTCAGCTACCAGCAGCACGTCGTATTTCAATGGAGATTGGAAAAAATTCTCGTTCATTCAGCCTGGAAATCGTTGGAGGGATACTCTTCGACGAGCAAAGAGGGCCTGTGGGTAGGATTTTATCAAACGAAAAGTGCGCTAATCATTCTTAGTTCCAATACTAACAAATCTTTTGCCATCGATGCCAAAAACAATCTCTAACAACTTCTGTAATCTGCCTCTTCCTCCTCTTTTTGATCTGGGATTGCTCTGGCGTGTGCGTACCCTCCAACTGAAAAAGTCCAATCTCTTCGGCCTCCTATTTCCGCTAACTCAACACACGTGGATTATCTCTTGGCCAGGTCCCCTCCTTCTCTCTCAGAGTTGTCCTATGTCCTTGCCTTTGATTACATTTTTGACGGGTTACATGGGCTCCTTGAGATCCATAAACGTTAGGAAGGCGGGTGGGCCGGCCCGGATGGCATTCCTCACCGAGTTTTGAGGGAATGTGCTTACGTGCTGACTCCGCCCCTCGTTTCAACTATATTCTCTATGTCTCATACTTAGCAACTTTCCCTCAGGTTGGAAAGCACCCACAGGTCCAACCTATTTTCGAAAAAAAAGGGAAGCCGCCGTCTTATCCTTTCTCAACTATCGCCCTTATAGCTTCACTTGTATTCTATCTAAGGTCTTTGAAACCCTTCTCAACTCATTTCTTAGACATCTGGAATCTCATTTCTTCTTTCCTATCGCCAGTACGGCTTTCGGATTCTAAGTTCTACTAGCGACTCAACTTTCCTATTGAACCAATTATGGTTTTTCCGCTCTAGGAACTACGGGGAGACTTGGTTGATGGCGCTTGAATATCCAAAGATTTGACGGGTATGTTATGCTCACCTATTTCTAAGCTCCCCTTCATTTGGGTTTCGTTCCTTCTCTTTTGCTTACTTATGTCTAACGTTCTTTCAAGACGCTCAATATCGGTGGTGTGTTTGATGAGCGACTTCTTTTTCTGCAAAGTGCTGCTTAGTCAGCGGTTCGGTCGTATCTCCTACTTCATTCCTACTTTTTACTAATGATCTTCTCACCTGCACATCTAACTCTACCCACTCATATGCATGACTCGGAACCCTTCATTCGTCAAACTCATTTTCAAATCTGCTTCCCTCTTTTACTTTAAATGCTCTCGTCTTAATCTTCCGATTCTATTCTTCACTGAGTTCTGATAGAATTTCCGAGTGGGTCGTTTCTGACCTTGTGAAATTTCAATTCTTAAAAACCCAACTTCTACAATCCTTCTAAAACACCTTCTAACTATCTCCTATCTCTTGCGACGGTTCTCTCGTCTCTCTTGTTGACATATAAACATCCGTGCTTAACATAAACAAAAAAAGTCCTGGGAAACCTCACATCACACGGTTGCTAGGCGCCTCAAGGGAAACTGGGAGGTTCTGTTTAGACTGGAGAACTTTTTTCCTCTCTCGTTAAACTCCAGCTATACAAGGGTGCTTATCCGCCCTTGTATTGGATACTTTCTCAATCTATAGGGGCTCTTGGTTCACCCGACTTGTACAGGGTGAATCAAAGCCAAAAGGCTTAATAAACTGTCCTGTACTTTCCAGTTCACTTGACCTTTTATTCTTTTCGGCGCGATGTTGGTACTTTATCTCTTTTCTAAGTACCGCAGCGGCAGGTGTTGTCGAGGGAACTTACCACTCGGGTACCACCACCTTTCGACGCCCTCGAAGCACAAGGGGTGCTGTGTCCTGTCACGAGTTTCGTGTTAGATATTTGGTAAATATACCAGGCTGTTCACTGCCGTGCTTCTATTTTTCCTGCACCTCTGTTTTGTGGAACTCCGTCCATCTCTGTGTTTCCCTGCTGAATTTATCTCTCTCACTTTAAGCCATGCTCTGTGCTCATCTGCGTCATTTGCGTTAGTATAAAATTTTGGCGTGCAACACCCCCTCCCTGAATTGGGCTCTGCCCGTGATGATGGTGACAACGAATATATATATATATATATATATATATATATATATTATATATATATTATATATTATATATATATATATATATATATTATAATAATATATATATCATATATATATATATATATTTATATATATAATTATATAATATATATTATATATTTATATATATTATATTATATATAATATAATATATATATATATATATATATATATATATATATATATATATATAATATATATATTAATATATATTATATATATATATTATATATAATTCTGTTTATATATATAAATATATATATATAATATATATATATATAATAATTATATTATAATATAATATATATATATATATATATTATATATATATATATATATATATATATAAGTGATTTAGACCAGCTGAAATTTTGCATAACCGCGGTTGCGGTTTTTTTTTGCGGTTCCTAAAATATTCGACATCCTCGGTTACGGATTTTTTGCGGTTCTTAAATTTTTCAACAACCGCGGTTGCGTTGTAATAAAAACTTTTTGTATAGCTGTGTAAAAAAAGATATATGGAGTGGAAAGATGGAGGATCTGAGGTTTTGAGTAATAATTGAAAACAACCTTGTTCTTAATTCCCCAAGAAATTCGAGAAAGATCAGAATGCTAGTTGATCCAAGGGTGCCCTCCTAGCGTGAACTAATTGGTGTTGGGAAGGACGTCTATCAAAATGAGGAGAGTAATGTAGGTGTGAATAGGCGCATAGAGTGCATATGTCGATTGAAGCAATCAGAGAGAGGGACTCTATGAAAAGTTAAAAGAGTTAGAGGATAAAAACAGAACCAATGAGTAACACCTCTATTTAAGATTTAAGGATGAACGTGGCATTCACAAATATGAAGAAAAAAGGGACCAAGAACAGAAAGATAGAAAGAGATCGCCAGTAGAGCGCTTCTTTCGAAACCGCCATTGGGCGAGCAGAGAAAAATTAGAAGAATTGAGATGTTTTCAAATCTTCCTGCTAGGATAGATTCGAAAACTATAGAAAGAACAGAAGTTAGAGAGATTTGAAGAAAGTTGGATAGTTGACAGGGGTTCCTTTTTTTGGAGCGCCTTTCCAGCAATAAAAAAAGGCCAAAGTAGAAAGACAGGCGGAATAGTTTAACAAGGCAGAGTGCAAGCTTGAAAGCACAAGTTTTGAGAATATAGAAGGAATACCATCAGCCCGTTCGCTTTGTTAGTTTGCTAGAGCTCTGAAAAAGCAGAAATAACACCTTTGAAGAAATACAACATTAGCATAAATTTGTGGGAAGGATGTGGATAAGAAAGAATAGCACTGGGAATTGTCTAAAGTGGAATTTGAACAAAGGTTTGAGCAAAAAGCTTCAGCATTAGGCGGAAGGGTTTAAACGCAGTAGGCCGACGGAATATAAAAAAGGCAGGGGAAGACGCCAAAGTTAAGAGTTAACATTTTTTGAAAAATGTCAGAAATGACTGTAAGTCCTACCTGTTAGCAGCACCGAAGTGCCAAAGACGTTTTCTCACCGTAGGCGGGGGTCTTTCCTGCGGAAAACCTGAAGAGATAGAACAGAAAACAGATATGAGAACAGAAAACAGATATGAGACTCATCGGTGGAACCTAGAGGAGGAAAGTGTTTAACAGCATAAGGATAAGAATTGGAGATTAGGAAAAGGTCTAGAATGTTGGGTTCATCTCAAAGACAATCAGAGATACGAGTAGGGAGCTGCCCCAACTGCTCGAGGTAATCATGGATAGAAAAGTCGTACCAAGTTCATCAACTTTATCTTGAGAATTAAAGGAAAGCAATTGACTGTGGTGAACGTTTGAAAATCACCAAGAATGATGATTCAGAGAAATGTGAAGAAGAGAGAAAATGTGTTCTATTTACTATGACAGATTAGCTTGAAGCCATTTATTAGGGTAGAAATGCGGAAAAACTCAAATCCAAAGACACTGGGAACAACATCATGCACACATGGCACAACTGCCTTTGGCTGAAAATTGAGGAAAGAAATTAGTTAGGAGTCAACAGAGTTAGAGCTATGAATTCAGGAACGCTCAAAACCTAAGTTTGGGTTACGCCAAAGAATGAGTTTAGAGGAGGGAGGTGATGTTCAACCAAAATGAAAATTAGATTTAAAACCGAAAAGGTTGCAGAAATTTATGAAGAAAGGAGACAGTACATCAAAAACAGGCGGCAATTCCGCTGAACGGCACCACCCCATCACCGGGGCCGTCCAATGACCTTTTAAGCTGATGAGGGTAGGAGGAAAAAGGGTTATTTTGGAAGCACCCTTATAGTTCTCCGAGACTAATCGCGTGGCTGCCATTTTATACCATTTTTAATTTTCTTTTTATAAGAGTATGTGTTGTCTGTAAGTGTATTTTA
>JABUQX010039761.1:0-12500 GCA_015478945.1 Trachelipus rathkii
GAAGATAACTTTAATCAAAACTAAACTAAGCAGGAATTTGGAAAGTGGTTACGGCACGAATGATCATTTCCAATGTACTTTATCAGAAGTCGAAGCATAATATAATGTCTAATAGGAGAAGCTTATATCTGATTGGTATTGTGGAGGTTATGAAAAAGACTTGAATCGCGGTGAGTCGAGCATCTGATATAAATGCTTTAATGGTGGTACTGCGACACATTGATAGAAACCATATGATAAACAATTAAAAATGCACATAAACAATTAAATATTTGAATAGATTTATTCAGAACAAACTCAAAGAGAGGGTGGAAAGTGAAGTCTTACTCCACAGTAAAATAAAATTTCATGACAATTATTTACCGCAGTACAGAGAAAACACTTCGCGCTCTAAATAAGGAAAGATATTCCTTCGAACACTTTGTTACTGTAGAAAGATAACGGGTAACTTGGAAGATAGTGCTGTATATCTCATAGACTATAATGTAAAACAGTGAATATGAAACGCTTCAACGACTGTACCAGAAGGTAGTGTCTAATTGAAGAAGTATTACTACAGTACAAAGTTTATTACTATCATACAAGGGGAAAAGATTTCCTAGTATAGAAGGAATTAGTTTATAGAAAGTTTCCAAAACTTGGAGAATTTGAAAGACCAACTACATAATTAGACTTAACTAATAAAAATAGGATTTCATAAATTCACAAAGAAGAGAGCGACTTAAATAAAGATCGGAAATATTTTAAAAACCTTATTTAAGAAAACAAATGGTTTCTTAAAAAGGAATATATATATTATATAGTATATATATATTAGTATATATATAATATATATTATTATATATGATATATATATATATATATATATATATTATATATATATCATATATATATATATATATAATATATATATATATATATATATATATATAATATATATATATATATATATATATATATATATATAATATATATATATATATATATATATATAAATATATATATATATATATATATATATATTAATTAATATATATATATATATAATATATATAATATATATATATATATATATATATATATATATATATATAATTTACTCTCAATAGGTACTTTTCTAAATTGTGAATGGGAAAACCTTCTCTCCCTCGTCAATCTAGTGAATCATTGTTTCCTTTGTAGCTTTGCCTTAATTAAACGTGCCTCCAGCTTTTCTCCTTTTTATAAACAATTCTTCGGTGTTCCGATTAAGTTCATCAAGTTTGTTAGTTAGTTCAAATACTTTTTCTTCTATAGGGATGTTCTCAAGCTGAAGATTGGTGGTTCGTTTTAAGAGCAACCTTAAAATAGTGCTTAATAGATATGCAATTCAAATAATTCGGGCATAAGCAATAGCTTCAAGGACTCTTCCCAAAAGAACGTAATTTTTGCCATTGATTTTGAACGGCGTTTCGTTTATGGATGCAATTTATAATATTTTAAATCTGGTGAACACACCAAAGGTATTGGCATGCTAATGACTCGGTGTGGTCGCCAGATTTAAAGCACTGTTATTGGATTCTTAGACGTAACTCCACTCATAATCTGCTGCCGATACAATCTGTTGCACAAAAGAGGAACTGAAAAACATCTATGAGATGCTTACCAATAAACAAAGGTAAGAATGTACATCGTTGGAAAATAATCATGAAATGGAAATTAAGAATTACAACACCAAACCAGTGGAAAAATTTATTAGCAATGTAAGAAATGTATAAGAGGTAACAGCTTGATAGAATTTGTTGAAGGATTGTACCTATTCCTAATGAACTCATGTTACAACAAAAGTAAATATAATTATTTTAGATGAGCTTAAAAATGACTCACTAGTACAAAAAATGAAATTAATTGCATCTGTACTAACAATAATAAACAGATTCCAAAATATATAAGTACTAACCTGTAACCTGTAAAATAAATGGATAAAACGATAAAATAGAAAAAGATTGTGATTAGCACCGAATGGGGGAGATATAAAATAAAACTTGACTTAAGAAGTATTGAAACGTAAAGCAAAAATTCATCGATTAAACAACTTGAATAAGAAAATTGAATAAGAATAAGATTAAATCTAAAAAAATAGGTTCAGAAATTAACTAAACCAATTAATCGAACAAGAATTATATACCAATTTAAAACCAAACAAAAAGACTTCTAAACAAATTGTGCTCAATATAATGCAACTTAGAAATCACATAACTAAATTAAAAAAAAGTAATCTGAAGATACAAGAGCGCTGAAAAATAGGAAGGAAATATGCTAAAGATAAATCATAAATTGGAATAAAATATAATAATAAATAGATAATAATAAATTTGTATAAAGAATAAATTTTAAACAAACATGATACAAGAACAAGGACGATTCATAAAGCACTCCTTTGGAAATAGTATTACGAAAGCTAGTCGACAACAATGATTGGGGTATCAATGGCTAAAAAGGCTACTGTGTAGCACGGTATAGATAGGGGCAGTGCCCCATAAGTGCGAACATTTAATAAAAGAAAGATAAAAATGGGAATAAAATTAAAAAATAGAGGATTAATTAATCATATTTAGGGAAATAAAATTTATGGAGTTTTCTAGAAGGGTTGTTGAAAGTGACATAAATCCAAATTACAATGATATCACTGTCACTCTTGTAACTCCTACAGAATTAATACAGGATATAAAACACATGAAAAGAAGAAAGTCACCGGGTGAGGATAAAGAATTTATAGATACACAAAGATGGCGATGACGAAGTCATTATATTAAGTGTTATTTAACGGATGTTTGTAAGAACACAATATCTGTGACAAATAAACAAATGCCAACGTCATAGGCCTTATAAAATGGAACAATAAGAAATACATAATAACAAGAAACTTACTTTCAATCTTGTTTACAGAATTACTTTCAAATATTATAACTAACAATAATGCTACAAAACTAGCTATAATCAGAAACCCAAATAAGCAGAATGTAGAAGTGGTTACGGCACAAATGATCATTTCTTTGTACTTCATCAGAAGTCGGAAGCATATAACTAATAGGAGAGCTTATATCTGCATTGGTGTTGGATGTCAGAAAAAGAACTTGGAACCCTTCCAAAAGTGGGAAAGTATTTAAAAAAAAAAACTTAAGCCTCCCCTGGAAAATTTGTAATACTGCTTTGAATTAATGGTCGAGTATTGTGAAACCATTGATAGAAACCATACGATAAACAATTGAAAATGCTACATAAATAATTGAATTATTTGAATAGATTTATTCAGAACAAATCAAAAGAGAGGGTGGAAAGTGAGTCTTACTCACAGTAAAATAAAATTTCATGACAATCATTTACCAAAGTAATAGAGAAAACACTTCGCACTCTAAAAAGGAAAACATGTTGCTTTCCATTGTATAATATACGGAAGATAAATAAATAATTTAAGGTTTGCTGATTAAATAGTTTTATTCACATCAGATCCTGAGGAATTAAAAAAATGGCGATCAAACTAGAAAGAGTTAGTAGAGAAGTAGAACTAAATGTAAATTTTGACATACCAAAGTAATATTCAATAGGCACATAACCACACAACAAACAATATTAGTACTCTGTCCTGGAATTTTTTTTTATTATCCTGCCGACCATTTTTTCTGTAGACGATTTGGGATAGTCCCCCCCTGGAATAACCTGGTAAATAAACCTACCGTGAACAGATTGTATCTTCAAACTGTAAACAAACAAATAAAGTCCAGGGAAATATGGAAATATTTTGGGAAAATGGGTAATTGTTGCGTGGGGCATTATATTAGATTAAAAATAAGACTCTGAGGTAATTTTCCACTGTGTAAAGAGCGAAGATTTTTGACTAGTGTGTGAGTTACCTGCAATGACGTATGATTGGACGCAAGAACAATCCATTTAGAATCAATCAATACCTCAAGGAAATAATTTTTCACTAGCGTATTTTAAATTTTTATTTGCATCTTGTTTCGTAATAACAATAATTTCGATATCAAGCATTAAATTTACAACTAAGCGAAAAATACCAACGTAATACCAAACATTTTGAATGTAAAATAATAATATAATAATAATAATAATAATAATAATAATAATAATAATAATAATAATAATAATAATAATAATAATAATAATAAATAATAATAATAATAATAATAATAATAATAATTAATAATATAATTAATAATAATAATATATCACTAATAATTATAATAAAATATATAATAGATAATAATAATAATTAATAATAATATAATAATAATAATAATAAATAATAAATAATAATAATAATAATATATAATAATAATAATCATAATAATAATATACATAAATAATATAATTAATAATAATAATAATAATAAAGAAATAATAGTAATAATAGTTGCTACAACATTATACTACCTTAAGGGGAGACTTTAATCCTTCGGACCCTTCTACTTTTTGAAAGTCAAAAATCAAAATTTCACATTTTTTTTTTATTATCTAGATTAATAGAAAAATTTCTCCTGAACATCATGTTGTAATTATTTTTTTTTAAAATATTCTAATTGGTTTTTTTAGATACAGAAATTTATTTAGAGAAGGTGTCGAACTAAAAAATTCAATTCCAGTCAAAATTTGTAATTCCAGGTTGGCTTAGAGGTTAAAAAAAGTTTTTATTTATAATTATAGAAAATCTATTTTTTTTTTCATATTCTAAACCTCCCACCCATTCTTCGGATTTTACTCAGTCAAATAAATGGAATCGAGCCGGAGCCGAACCGGAATCGCGGAGAACGGAGCTGGTGCTGGGTTATAAATTTTTTTCAGAAATAATTTTTTTTAGACGAAATTTTTTTTGGCCAGAGAAAAACGTACTAAACAATTTTTAAATAGTGCCAGATCCTTAGTCAAATCTGGAGCCGGATCCGGAGCGGATTCGAAGCCAGAGCCGGTGTCGGAGCCGGAGCCGGAGCCGGAGCGAGCCGGAGCCAGAGTATGAAATTTTTCAAAAAATATTTTTTTAGGTGAAAAATTTATTGCCAGAAGACGTGCTGAACAGTTATCAAATAGTGCAGAAACTTTAGTCGATCCGGAGCAGAAACCGAAGTCATAACCAGATCCGGAGCCGGATCCGGAGCCGGATCCGGAGCCGGATCCGCCGGATCCGGAGCCGGATCCGGAGCCGGATCCTTGGTATGAATTTTTTTCGGGAAATATTTTTTTATAGATGAAAAATATATTGTCAGAAGACGTGCCGAACAATTTTCAAATAGTGCAGAAACCTTAGCGGATCCGGATCCGGAAGCCGAAGCCGAAGTCAAGACAGGGTTCCGGATCCGGATTTGGATCCGGATCCTGGGTAGAATTTTCTTCAGAAAATATATTTTTTTTAGGTGAAAAATTTATTTCAAGAAGACGTGCTGAACAATGTTCAAATAGTGTAGAAACATTAGTCGGATCCGGAGCCGAAGCCAAAGTCGTATCCGGAGCCGTATCCGGAGCCGGATCCTGGGTATGAATTTTTTTCGGGAAATATTTTTTTGGTGAAAAACTTTGTCAGAAGGCGTGCCGAACAATTTTCAAATAGTGCAGAAACCTTAGTCGAATCCGGAGCCGAAGCTGAAGCGGAGCCAGATCCGATCCGGATCGGATCCTGGGTTATGAATTTTCTCAAGAAAATATTTTTTTGAAGGGAGGTGAAAAATTTATTTAACGAAGACGTGCTGACAATGTTCAACATAGTCCTAGAAGCATAGTCGGATCCGGAGCCATATCCGGAGCACATCTCGGAGCGATCCGGAGCCCTGATCCTGGTATGAATTTTTTTTTTCGGGAAATATTTTTTGGGTGAAAAATTCTATTGTCAAAGGACGGTGCCCCGAACAATTTTCAAATAAGTGCAGAAACTTTAGTCGGATTCCGGAACCGCAGTCTGAAGTCGGAGCCGGATTCCGGATACCGGATCCATGGTATGAATTTTCTTCCAAAAAATATATTTTTTTTAAGGTGAAAATTTATTTCAAAGAAGACGTGCTGAGAAATGTTCAAATAGTGTAGAAACATTATCCGGATCCGGAGCCGAAGCCGAAAGTCGTATCCGGAGCCGTATCCGGAGGCGGATCCTGGGTATGAAAGTTTTTTTCGGGAATATTTTTTTGGGGTGAAAAATTTATTGTCAGAAACGTGCCGAACAATTTTCAAATAGTGCAAAGAACCCTTAGTCGATCCGGATCCGTGAGCGTTAAGCTGAGTCGGAGCCGGATCCGGATTCGGATCCGGATCCTGGGTATGAATTTTCTTCAGAAAATATTTTTTTGAGGTGAAAAATTTATTTCAAGAAAGACGTGCTGAACAATGTTCAAAAAGTCTAGAAGCATTAGTCGGATAACGGAGCAGAAGTCGTATGCCGGAAGCCGTATCCGGAGCCGGATCCTGTGTAAGAATTTTTTTCGGGAAATATTTTTTTGGGTGAAAAATTTATTGTCAGATGACTGATTGTGCCGAATTTTCAAATGTATTGCAGAAACCTTAGCTGGGATCCGGTAGCCAAGCGAAGTCAGAGCCGGATCCGAATCCGATCCGGATCTGGGTATGATTTTCTTCCAGAAAAATATTTTTTAGGTGAAAATTTAATTTCAAGAAGACGTGCTGAGCTGTTCAAATAGTGTAGAAACATCAGTCGGATCCGGAGCCGAAGCCGAGGTCGTATCCGGAGCCGTATCCGGAGCAGGGACCCTGGGTATGAATTTTTTTCGGGAAATTTTTTTTTGGTGAAAAACTTTGTCAGAAGGCGTGTGCTGAACAATTTTTCAAATAGTGCAGAAACCTAGTCCGAAATCCGGAACCGAAGCTGAAGTCGGAGCCAGATCCGGATCCGGAGTTCCGGATCCTGGGTATGAATTTTTCCTTCAGAAAATATTTTTGAGTGAAAAATTTATTTCAAGAAGACGTGCTGAACAATGTTTCAAATAGTCTAGAAGCATTAGTCGGATCCGAAGCCATTCGGAGCCATATCCGGAGCCGGATCCGGAGCAGGATCACCTGGGTATGAATTTTTTTTCGGGAAATATTTTTTGGGTGAAAAATTTATTGTCAGAAGACGTGCCGAACAATTTTCAAAATAGTGCAGAAACTTAGTCGGATCCGGAACCGAAACCGAATAGTCAGGCCCGGATCCGGATCCGGATCCATCAAAGAATTTTCTTCAGAAAATATTTTTTTTAGGTGCAAATTTTTATTTCAGAAGACGTGCTAGCAAGTGTTTCAAAAATAGTGTAGAAACATTAAGTCGGATCCGGAGCCAGAAGTCCGAATCGTATCCGGAGCCGGTATCCGGGAGCCGGATCTGGTATGAAATTTTTTTCCGGGAATATTTTTTGGGTGAAAAAATTATTGTCAGATAGACGTGCCGAACAATTCAAATAGTGCCAGAAACCTTAGTCGGATTCCGGATCCGGAGCCGAAGCTGAAGTCGGAGCCGGATCCAGATTCGGATCCGGATCCGGTAATGATTTTCTTCAGAAAATATTTTTTTATGTGAAAAATTTATTTCAAGAAGACGTGCTGAGCAATGTTCAAATAGTGTAGAAACATTAGTCGGATCCGGAGCAGAAGTCGTATCCGGAGCCGGAGCCGGAGCGGATCCTGGGTATGATTTTTTTCGGGAAATATTTTTTTTGGGTGAAAAATTTATTGTCAGAAGATGTGCCGAATTTTCAATAGTGCAGAAACCTTAGCTGGATCCGTAGCCGAAGCCGAAGTCAGAGCCGGATCCGAATCCGGATCCGGATCCTGGGTATGAATTTTCTTCAGAAAATATTTTTTGAGGTGAAAAATTTATTTTCAAGAAGACGTGCTGAACAATGTTTAAATAGTCTAAAAACATTAGTTGGATCCGGAGCCGTATCCGGAGCAGGATCCGGAACCTGATCTTGGGTATGAATTTTTTTCGGGAAATATTTTTTTGGTGAAAAATTTATTGTCAAAGACGTGCCGAACAATTTTCAATAGTGCAGAAAAACCCTTAGTCGAATCCGGAGCCGAAGCAGCTGAAGTCCGAGCCGGAGCCGGAGCCGGATCCTGGGTAATAATTTCTTCAGAAAATATTTTTTGAGGTGAAATTTATTTTCAAGAAGACGTGCTGAACAATGTTCAAATAGTGTAGAAACATAGTCGGATCCGGAGCCGTATCCGGAGCCGTATCCTGGGTATGAATTTTTTTTCCGGGAAATATTTTTTAGGTGAAAAATTTATTGTCTGAAGACGTGCTGAACAATTTTTTCAAATAGTGCAGAAACCTTAGTCAGTATCCGAAGCCGAAGTCGAAACTGATCCGATCGAATCCGGATCCGATCCGGATTCTAGGGTCTGAATTTTTTCAAGAATAATTTTTTAGTGAAAAATTTAATAGAAGAAGACGTGCTGAACATTTTCAAATAGTGGAAGAAACATTAGTCGGATCCGGAGTCGTATCCGGAGCCTGATCCTTGGTATGAATTCTTTCGGGAATATATTTTTTTGGTGAAAAATTAATTGTCAGAAGACGTGCCCGAACAATTTTCAATTAGTGCAGAAACCTAAGTCCGGATTCCGAGCCGAAGCGAAGTCGGATCTGGAACGGATCCTTAGCGATCCCTGGTATGAAATTTTTTTCGAAAAATATTTTTTTTAGGTAAAAAATTTATTGCCAGAAGACATGCTGAACAATTTTCAAATATGCAGAAACTTAGTCAAGATCCGGAGCCGAAAGCCAAAGTCGGAGCCGAGCCGTGATCCGGATCCTGGGTATGAATTTTTTTCAAATAAATTATTTTAAGTGAAAAAATATATCTGTCAAAGAGAACTTACTGAAACAATTTTTCAAATAGTACCGAAACTTAGTTGGATCGCGGAGCCGGATCTGAATGCGGAGTCGACAAGATCCTAGGTTGAAATTTTTCAAAAATATTTTTTAGGTGAAATTTATTGCCCAGAAGATGTGCTGAATAATTAACAAATAAGTTAGAATCTTGAGCCGTAGCCGGAGCCGAAGCCGAAGCGAAGTCGAGCCGGAGCCGGAGCCGGAGCCGGATCCTGGGTATGAATTTCTTTCATTAAATACTTTTAGGAGAAAAATATATTGATCAGAAGACGTGCTTGAATAATTTTCAAAAGTGCAAAATTTTTTTAGTTGGATCCGGATCAGAGTTGGAGCGGGAGCCGAGTATGAAATTTTTCGAAAAAATATTTTTTAACTTTGAAAAATTATTACGAGAATGACGTGCTGAAATAATTTTTAAAATAGTGCAGTGAACCTTATAGTCGGAGCCAGAGCCAGGAGCCGGAGCCAGAGTTAGATTTTGGTATAAATTTTTTCAAAGAAATTATTTTTTAGGTGAAAAATATATTCCAAAAAGAAGTGCTCATCAATTTTCAAATGTAGAAACCTTAGCCGGAGCCGAAGTCGATAAAATAATTATTTACGTTTGCGTGGGAATATATATATATATATATATATATATATATATATATATATATATATATATATATATATATATAATATATATATATATATATATATATATATATATATATATAATATATATATATATAATATATATATTACTATATATATATTTCGTAAATATATTATATATATATATATAAATAATATATATATATAAATATATATATATATTATATATATTATAAATATATATATATATATATATATTATATATATTATTAATATATATTTTATATGTATATATATATATATATATATATTATATATATATATATATATATATATATATATATATATATATATATATATATATATATTATATATATATAATATATATATATATATATATAGTCTCTAAAAAGAATATCTTCAGGGAGGAGAGGCGGTAAATCTTTTTGAAATAGCAATAAATAGTCCTAATGTCATAGATGATCATACGTCATACCTCTAAGCCATACCACGTGGAAAAGCACAATTTCAAATGCTAATAAGCATATAAGGATAGCATAATGCTAATAAGGTGATGTCACGAATTTTAACAATTTAGAAATAGTTTTTATAGATTTCTCTGGGATTGTTATCAATTTTTTTTATAAAAATGAAATTTTAATTTTAATTTAATATCCGCCTTCCCAGAAAAGATGGCATCTCGGAACAATTTTCTAATTCTAAATGCTCGATATCACTGCTTTGAAACTCTGTGCTTATTAAATCGACAGGAGGGGTGGTTTGGAACACCTGCTGGTGGCTACATGGCATTTCTCTTGGAATGCTGGTTACAGGAGCACCAACCAAAGTCAAGGAACGACGAAATTGGGCACAACATGCTGTTGCGAGAAACTTTGCAATAATAGACGAAGAAAAATTCACTCGTGCCAGGACTCGAACCATCGACCAACAGCGTCGCGTTAGAACAGTTGGTCAGGAAGCTCTACACTAGTCCGAATCCGCCTTCCAGAAAAAGAAGACATATCGGAACAGTTCTAATTTACTGCTCCGATATCACTGCTTTGAAACTAAGTACTTATTTAAATCGACAGGAAGGTGGTTGGAACACCTGCTGTGCTACCATGGCAATTCTGCTGGGTGCTCCTGGGTTACAGGCGCAACCAACCAAAGTCAGGAACGCCGAAATGGGCACGACATGCTTGTTGCGGCAAAATTTTGCAAATAATAAAGACGAATATAAATTTTCACATCGCGCCACAGGACTCGAACCATCGACAACAGCGTCGCCGTTAGACAATGTACAGGAAGCCTCTGTCACTTGTCCGATCCACCTTCCGAGAAAAAGATGGCATCTCGGAAACAATTTCTTATATATTTGCTTCGAAATCACTGTTTTTGAAACTCGGTACTTATTTAAATGGACAGGAGGGTGGTTGGAACACATGCTTGGGCTACATGGCATTCTGCTTGGTTAATTCCTGGGTAACAAGAGCAACCAATCAAAGTCAAAAGAACGCCGAAATGGCACAACATGCTTGTTGCAACAAATTTGCAAAAATAAGAAGAAGAAAAAAATTTCACTCGCGCCAGGACTCGAACATTGACAACAGCGGTCGCCGTTAGACAATGTCGCAGGAAGCTCCTACCCTAAGAACAGATAACGCCTTCCCAGAAAAAGAAGGCAAATCGGAACAGTTTTCTATCTTCTCTCCGAATACCAACTGCTTTGAAACAGCTTTTTTTAACTCGACAGGAGGGTGGTTGGAAAACCTGCTAGGGCTACATGGCCTTCTGCTTGGGTACTCTTGGGTTACAGGAGCAACCAACTAAAGTAAAGCAACGCCGAAATGGCCACAACATGCTTGTTGCGACAAAAATTTGCAATTAATAAGAAGAATAAAATTTCACTCGCGCCAGGATTCGAACCATCGACAACAGCGTCGCCTTTAGACAATGTGCAGTAGGCTCTACCACTAGTCCGATCCACCTACCCAGAAAAAGAAGGCAATTCGGAACAGTTTTCTAATCTCCTGCTTCGATATCACTGCTTTGAAACTCGGTACTTATTTAAATCCATGGAAGGGTGCTTGGAACCCCTATTATATATTATATATATATATATATATATATATATATATATATATATATATATATATATATATATATATATATATATATATATATATATATATATATTTATATATATATATATATAATATATATTATATATATAATATATATGAGAATATATAGTTTTTATCCCGTCCTGAAAAAAAAAGAAATAATAATTTCAAAATGTTTATTTGCGTTTTTTCTGGCACTTTGATTTTTTTTCTTACATAAGATCACAAAAAAAATTATTAAAAAAAAAACCCCGGAAAACAGTTTTTGTTCCTAAAATTGGTAAACAACTCTGCAATATAAATCCTTACAGATGACGTTTTTTTTAAATGCTTTTGTATGATGTAAGGTGGTGTCACAATCGTGATTGATTGTTTTTATTTCAAAAATTTTGAAAGTACTTTTCAGAGATTGTCCAAAAAAACTTTTAGAAAATAAAATTTGAAATAAAGTTTCTAAATGAAATTTATTACTACACAAAATAGGAGTATTTTAGTGAAAAAAGCATTGAAATATCTTGAATATTAAAGATTTTATTGCCATTTTTGTGAAAGCCCCGAAAAAAAAAAAAATTCCCCTCTCCCCCCCTAAAAAAAACGAACAGTTTTTTTTTTGGTTTCCCAAAAAAAATTAAAGATAAATTAGTTGTTATCAAAAAAACATTTCCTTTTATTGGTTTGAAGAAGCGCGTTCGAAGATAAAGTCTCCCCTTAATGTGAATGATATCAATAAAGTGACGTTAATAATAACAAGAATTTTAATAATAAGTAGTAACTGTAATAATACTGTACTACTACTATTTCCAATAATAATAATAATAATAATAATAATAATAATAATAATAATAATAATAATAATAATAATAATAATAATAATAATAATAATAATAATAATAATAATAATAATAATA
>JABUQX010039761.1:15000-34032 GCA_015478945.1 Trachelipus rathkii
TTTATTTATTTTTCTAGTAAAGGATGTATAAAAATGAAAAATGAAAAGGGGAACGATGACAAAAAGGAAGAGGTCGTGTCACTAGAAGAAACTTATAAGTTCAATCGATTGGATTTATGGTTGTGAACACAACAATTTGCTGTTTTGCTTTCCATGTTTATTCTTGGAGATGACAGTGAATGGACAACGAATGACATTTCTAACTTGATAAACAGCCAAAGATAGCACCAGAATAGCCCAAAACATTTGAATAACGTATTGAACTTATTATTTTATGTTAAGGCGAATATTCCAAATAAAATGAGTCAAGGTCACAATCATTTACCTGATATTCAAAACGAATTAGTAAAAAACATAGAGCATTTTAGAACACTCTTGTGTAAAGTAACAAATAAAGGACAAAAATGATAGAGTAATGAAAGTGACTTCTATATATTGTTTGTTAATACAATGAGTATTAATTGTTGTAAAATAAAAGATTATATATCAGCCACTCTTGTATTTTTTTTCATCTTACATACAATTTTTTAAAAATTGTATAACATTTTGTTAATTTGTAAAAAAGTTAATTAAGTAAAAGAGTCACTCGTCTCAATAAGACTATGATGGTTGTGGATCGGTTTTAAAAATAATAGGTCTGTAATATGAAAGTATACACTTTTAGGATCGCAAATGGTATTTTTAATATAAAAATTGTTTAAGATTGATATATAGTGTAAATGTCAAGTGTAAGATGCTCTATGAGGTTTAAACTGTAATATGATATATCATTATTTGGCAAACTGATGTGTATAGTGTCAATAGTGAGATTTGTATGTATAATGTTGCGTGTGTGTTATGTTGGTGTGTCTGTGTGTGTCTGTGTGCGTGGGTGGTGTGTGTATGTGTGTGTTGATGTGTGTGGTTGTCTGCTGATTGGAATAAGTTAGCGCTCAGGTTTCCTATTACAAGGATCAAGATACCTACATGACCATCATGTTAGACAGCATCACCTACCAAAACGGCTACAAATGCCAACTCGTTTACTCTTGCATGAGATCTAGGCCTGGGTGGAGGCTAAGAGTGCTGGAGTGTAGGATAGGTTGTAGCTGGGTGTAGGTTAGGTGTAGGTGTACGTAGCGTTAAATGGCGTGCTGGCTAGTCTAGGTGTTAGGTTGTTATGCTAGTTGTTAGGTTGGATAAGGCTATAGGTATAGGTATTACAGGTATTACGTCTAAGAGTTAGGGTTGACTATGTTCGCGTTAGGTTGGGTATAAGACGATAGGTTAAAGAGCTATTATGGTAGTAGGTGGTTAGGTATCATGGATATTTCCGGCTAATTCGTAAAGCCGAAATTATATACATGGTCAATACAGGTTTAAGATTATCAAAATCAAAGGCTATGCCCTTGTACAAAGGCGATAGCACGGTCCATATCAGGAAAGATTACCGTGGCAAAATATATTGAACTTCCCCAATTGTCTGTATTGAAATATCTTGCTCTCAGAAGGGTCTGTTGCATACTAGATTGTAATGTGCGTTAGTATCGGCGTGTATTGTGTGTTATAATGTAGTGGTTGATCCGAATATATACAAAACACATCAGCGTGGAGACTTATATATTAGGTCCCCACTGAATATAAGGATTCGTACAATCAAGGACTAATAAAAACAAAAAAAAAAAAAAAATAATACCGTATGGGGCAAAAAAAATAAATTACCTCAGTAATATCTATTTTCTTATTTCAGACTGAAGAAACAATTTCTTTATTCTTTTAAATATCATTTATTCGAAAATCATATTGAAAAAATATATATCCTATATTCTATTATAACATTATAATATAAAGTGATATAATAATAATATTTGATTAAAGTTATATACTAACTATACTATATAAATTTATATATTACAACTTTCAGAATTTATATATAGATAATTTAATTACTATATCTGTAAGATGCGTTCAGTGTTAGAGTCGATTAGTTTAGCGCACGTGTTAAAAGGTCCCCTCTACCTGCTGTGCCGATTTGGAGGCAACGGGCTGTGTGTGGTATGCCGTTCGCTGAGCGCCCTCAGCATCAAAAAACGGTCTGCACAGCCTCCTCTTCTTCGCGACATACTCAAGGATGAGTAGTGACCCTACGTTAATACGGTTTACGCGTAAACAAGAAAAATATAAAAAATATATATTAATAACTAAATAAATATTATATTCAAAATAAAAATAATAATTCAAAATAATTAAAACTGTTCAATATAAGAAGAAATCATTTCGTAAATTTATTCGATTTATTTCTCAAATAGATCTAAAGTTTGTAAATCGCCTTCGAAATAGTAGCCGGAAACGAAAAGGTGATCTACCCCTCTCTCTCCATCTATGCCTCTATCATCTCTCCGTCTTTAATCAATTCCTATCTCTATCTCCTCTCCTCACTCTTGTTTTTGCCTCGATCACGCTTGATCATCTCTAGCGCATCTCATGCTCTCTCATCTTCGTGCTACAGTCTAATACATTTAGAATCTCACAATAAATCAAATAAGGATATATATAACACTTTGATATCTCTAATACTCAATTAACAATATTTTATCTCTCAACTATTACATATAAGGCCTTCTAATCAACTATTAGTTATAAATATAGTATCATACTTTGATCTATATAATACGTTAATATATCATAACTCCATTTATATTAATACGTTTTATAGTATATACTATATATATTATTATTATTATTATAATCTAATATATGATATAATAGCGACTCTAAAGTCAAAAATTTCGTGTATCGATGACTTACAGCAGTATACACCATCGATGAGGCACTTCAACCAGAGTTTACTGAGTTGTCATGTTAGTTAGCATCTGACTGATACTGAAGGAGCAGACAATAATTGCACGATGTTTCCATTGATTTTTTTTTCTATTCTTATTCTCAAATGACCTATATTGTATATCTCTTTAAGGATCTCTGTTATATACGTTATATTATTTTACTCCTTGTCATTTTTATAGTTCATCTTTATTTTATTCGAAATATTCTATTTACCACTTATATAGATTATATCTATGGAGTGTTTACCCTCCATATTAATCATCATCTCATTAATTATTTTACTTATGGTGCTCACTCTAGTATTTGAGATTAAATTGGTGATTTTTATAAATATTATTATTAATTATCATCTTTATTTAATTATTATTATTACAATGAAGAAGAAATTTTAAATGTCTTCATAATCGGATCTAATCATAAAATAATATTGACTCTCTAGAATTACGTGGGAGGAACGCGAAACCTTTGTTTCTCTCTCTCATCTCTTTACTCATCTCATCCATATTAACATAATCTACTCATTTCGGACATACTATAATTAATCAGATCTGTACTCGTTAATGCTCCTTCGTTATACACGACTAAAAAACTCAGGTACTGATTTCTATGATTTTCGTACGCTAATTCAACTCATAATAACTATATTTATAGCCTTAAAAATACATTACATTTCAACATTTATAGAATATATTCATGACGATACTACTAAAGTATAATTCTCATAGTTAAATTATTTTATGTGATTTAACAACCAACTCTAATCAGGTTACCGCTGTATATATATACTATCGTTAATATGGTAGTTATCTAACTTATCTTCATTAATTATACTAATATATTACTAATAATAAGTTTACGTAATAGTATTTATTATTAATACATCTGTCTATAGTTATATTATTAACTAATATATTTTTATGGGAATAAACAAGAAAGAAGTGCTTATTATATTAAATTATGTAATTAATTTAATTATTATTAAATAGGCTTTTTAATTTTATTATTATTAATTAATTCACTATTTAATGTATTTATTATTTATGTATTATTTATTAGGTTTCCATCCGGCACGCTTACTTAAGAAATAAACTTTGACAACCTATATATATTCAGCTAATTCATCGCAAAGTTATCTTTTAAAATACGCAGTAATCTCCACGTTTAGAGGTGTGGACTGAAAGGTCTTAAATTTTGCAGTCCGAATAGAAGGGAGGTATTCCTCTCCGTTTATGATGCGTAGGAGAGGCTACATTATTTGATTTAATGACGCCCGTTGCGTGATTTAGAGACCATGCACGGGAAGTACGAGCTAAAGTCCGGGAGCTTTACAGGCTGTTGAAGCTTTCCTTAACTTATAGGCCGCACCTCCTTTTATTATCAAGGGCTTATGGATAGGATGGGAATAAAGCTCTCTATAGAAGCAGAGTAAATAGAATCGCTTGTGATCATAATAAGCTATATTCCGAATAGGGGATATGCGAAGATGGGTTGATTGCGGATATATTTAGTTATGCGAGTTCTATTCGAAACATCTCTGTCTTCCAAGAACAATAATCTCCCGCTCCCTCTACTCTGTGATACACCATATATAGTGATATTCTTTTTATCAAGCACCCTATAATAACATTTGCATGTTATTAGGGATTTAATCACCTGGTCTCACAACACTGTTCACTTGGCGAATCTTCACATGGTAACTTTTTAAAAATGGTACACTCTCCAGATACCATATAAGTAAATGCTAATTAGGAGTAAAACAATCGCATAGTTGAAAACGTCAGATATTATTGCGAATAGAAGGTAGCTCTGGTTGTTTCCGTGTTTACTAAAGTCAAACTTCTTGTAATAATCTTATATATACAGTTCAAATATCATAATCTTAAGCATTCATAACACTCTTTATTCAAGTAATCAGTAATTCGCACTTGGCGAGCGAACATAATTGCGTATATTACCCTAGGTGAGAAACAAATTTTAATTTCCTACGACAGAGAGGCATACTACAAAAATAGATAACAAAGGAGTGTTATATCCTAAACGATAACTGGGTAAAATAAGTTCTCGGTTGCAACTAACAATTATCATCTCAGTAAACCGTAATAGTTTACTGATTCTTCCAAATACCTCAGATAAAGAGAGTGTAGATTATCAAACTCTATACACATGCGCTTTACTCTAGTCCTTCTCTGACTCTGCTAGTTTCTCTCCGCCACTCCATTCTCGCGTGATGTGATCTAATGAATATTCTATTTGATTCTCAAGTGAAATACTCTCTTCAGAAATCAGTCAGTTTGGGATAATCAGGTAAACATAAAATATAATGCTCCTTCTACCAATATACGACTCTAACTGAGAATGATTATTTCTTTGTCCATCAACCAGATACTCATAAGCTTAATTTAGCATTTCATTCATACCAAACCGCTGAATATCGGACTCGACATCATAACCTGAACTAATGAATATAATGTTACAAATGACCAAGATACTCCGTAACACAATACTCGGCGTTAATTGAAAAAATCATTGTAATAACATCCTGTGAAAAATTTCCCATTACTTATCAAAGGTTATAAGTAGCTAACTAAGGTCATTACAATAACTCGAATATTATGCTTTCACCTACTATTTCGCGCATATCAGTACAAACAGGTAAATGACTCACGGTTTTATATTCTAACAAAATCCACTTAACAATATTGACGTCAATCTAATCATATGAATACACAACATCTTGAACTTTAAAGTAAGAGTTGTACAACATATCTTAATCATCAATAGTGTGTCACTCGTTTCGAGTATTAAATCATTCATTGACCTATGGAATTAAATCGTAGACTTTAGCAATAAATTAACTAAGTAGCAAACCTATAAATAATTACTCAATCAAAAAACTTATACTTAGGCTCACTATTTCTATTAAACATAAAATATTATCAGTCAGTTAATCAACAAAAATAAATTTATACTTACAATAAAACATCAATCATTTTTCTCTTACTAAAACTAATATAATCAGTTGTTAAGTTTGGCCACATGGTCATGAGTGCTAATATTTAAAGTCATAAATACGTAACTGTATTACTAATACGAGATTAACAGTTTATTCAATTTAACCAAGAGTATCTATATAAGTCAAACAAAATTACTCACTTCTGAGAGAAACCCATGGGAGATGCGCGCTTGAATAGAGGTGAATATTCCTGCGAGGACGGGATCACCCTCGAGAGGGGTGTAAGCGGCTTATAGTGAGCCTTTCAGACCAAGGGCTGAGGCCTACCAAATAAAACTTTATCCCCACTATTCAAGAAGTACCCATTAGGGATACGTATAACATTCGTATATTTTACAAATTCGGTTTTCGACTTCAATCCTCCATAACTACATCTTCCACAAATTTCTAACCCCAAAATACATTAATGCCACTTTTCTATAACTGACCACTATTTTAACTACTACTAACTATAATATCCATACTGTATTATCTACTTAATTACATAACTATCATTATACTACTACTATTAACTACTAACTACTAACTAACTATTACCTAATATTAATATAAATATAATTATAAAATATAATAATTATAAATAATTAATAAGCTAGCTATAGGGCGATTATCATGTCCTCCGAAATACAAAATGCACTATTTAATTATATTAATTATAATAATATATAAAATGGGCGTAGCGGGGCTGTAGGCGCTCATATATATGGGCACGAGTGATAAAATTTCTGATGTGACAAAAAAAGATAAGATTGATAAAAACAATCTCAGAACGCTCGAATCGCCTCCTCATGATGTATGGGTTTAGAGACTGTCTCGAGCCGCGCACGCATCTGTTGCTCTGGACTGTCCGGTGTACAGTCCTGGTGAGTCTCAGTGAGTATACGGGATTCTCGCGGAGTAGCGTAGGTTCGAAGTGCGCGTCGCATAGAAATAGAGCACTGGAATCCGCGTGTATACACATGGATACGTATTTGGTCGACTTGCTCGATGTGCCTCCGTTCTGCTTTATCGAGAATATCGAATCATCCTTCGTATAATTGGTATGCATTTAAATTATAAATGATCATTAATATTCAAGTTTAATATAAATCTAACGTGGAAAAAATTAATAGTTCTGAAGCTCCTCTTTGATAGTAATTAGACTACAACAACCCTTATATACGGCTCATACTCTTTACTGTGCCAATCACGTGAGAGATGTCCGCTAGATTTTGTGATCAATCTTGTCTTGCATATGCTGCATTACCGATCATGGACGCCGTCTAGCCTGACTTACTACTCCGTCGCGAAATTTTTATGATGATCTGGCCTAAGTTTCGATTAAATAAAACGCGCACGATAACAGTCTTGGACTCTTTTAAATTATCTACGCGTAGCTCAAATAGAGCTGGATCGCTAGCTCCCGCGTTTAGATTCTCGTCTGCCCGATCGACGCATAATACGGGTATTCATCCTGCTCGATACCCTCTAATGTCTGGTTCTCATAAGTTTTAAGAAGCGCAGACCTCAGTATCTTTCTCGCGTTCTCTCTCATTACTAACTTCCAGCGCGCAAAAAAGAGGCGCGTAACAAGTCAAAACGAACTACCGGTCGATAGAGTCGATACAATCTTGAGTTGAATTTACATCATCCCTGGATTTCTGTAGTTAGGTACACTATCATTCTAAGATTCAGCTCTGTGTACTAACACGCTCGTAAGAGATTATGTAATAAGAAAGTATCTCTCATACGCTCGTGACTATTTCTTTATATTCGAGAAGTGTTTTTGATACAGCGCGTTACGTGGAGCATGATAAGGGGTAAGGGCCCCGCAATTATCTTACTTCTAATTGAACATGTTTATTATATATTCTATAGAATGTTAATATCCTTGATTAACTATCTTTACTATTTCTCGTATTATTAAAGTTAAGGTATATATATCTTAGTATATCTAACTATATATAGTATGATTTTCAATATTTAATAATACTCTTAAATAAAATCTAAAGATGTGAGTATGTAGTTCGCTGTAGTACGCAATATGTATACACTGTTCATTGCTTGATAATGAATATGTGGGATCGGTATGATGATACGGTATGTGATACTGTATTGTAATATGATATTGAAACTCGCGAATAGTAGTGGTATCTTGGACTGTAGATTTAGTATTTACGCACATCTTATGAAGTCCTCTGGTGGTGAAAATTGTATAGAATAAACTAGATATAAGTATAATGTATTAAGAGATTAATTTAATATATTAATCATAATAATTATAATATATTAAAATATAATTTATATAAAGAATCTTAATAAATATGCTATACAAGATTTACAAGATGCTTCATATTCATGTCATCTTATACAGAGTGACATTATTGATATATTTAACTTAAGAGAAAATGTCAAGTGATATTAAGAAAAAATAACCAACTCTCAAAAAAATATAAAGTTAATGATAATAAATAATAACCTATAAAGAATAACATCAACAGACTACTACAACTCCTATTCAATGCAAAGTAGTGCCTTAAAAAAAAATATGTAGATTATACACATTAAGATATAAAGAGACTTTAACATAGTACTATAAATATTATTTTGAAGCACTAAATCACGACTGTCTCATCATATTAGTAAAAAAATTATACATTGTAGCATAATACACATAAGCAAAGCAAACTAAGACTACCTCGAAAGAAAACAGATATGGCACTTCGCTATTATCGTGATTATGGGTGCAACACTTGATGTACGAAAATATCACGCTATTCCTATTAAGATGCTGTTTTATGTGCTTCTAAATGTTTAGAATCAACTTATCTTATTACGTTGTGTTATCATTTGTAGACATAATTACACGGGATTACCTGATTATAGAAGAGAGCTATCTCAACATGAGTTTGTTTACCTCTTACCTCTACAGTGTTTATATATCGCTCCATATGTATCACGGATACCAAGCTACTCTCCAACATATATCTGAGAAGCGCATAATGATCTAATGCACATCCTATTACGTATTCATATGAATTGAAGACATAGGACTTCTCGGATGTCTGCATTCTCTAAAGTAACACAACGCAAAGTGTCTATATATCGAATCCTCACTCTCGATCACGTAACCGATAACAGGTGTTTCTGATACTAATTGCTGTTGCTGGGAATATATAATGGTTAATTAGATAAAAATAAGGTTTTACTTAGTTCGACCACCTAGAGGTATATTATGTATTATTCCTGTACCTATGTACAAATTTCGCTGAGAAACGGTGCTAGAATACGAAGATGTCTTGAAATAGTTCTGTAGACCAAGTATATCTCAGTGTTCTCGTTATATGTATAAATTGTATGAACTGGCCATGAGCAACTGATATGCACGTGCACAATATGTCCCATTATAAACTCCCCATATCGTGTGCTGCAGAGTGCTAAGAATAGCAAAGACACATGGGTAGGCAGCGATTCATTCGGGAGAAGCAAATAGCTATGAGTATAATACTTCTACTCTAACTAAATAGGATAACAAATGAAACAAAATATACAAATATAATTCTAACGATAATCTACAACATCTACAACATATGAAAAAATAATAATACCTCAAAAGTCATACCATAGAATATATATAAAGTAACATAGTCTAATATAATTACTAGTAAGAATAATATTGACTAGAAGAAAAAAGACAGTAATATAAAGTGAGTTAAATATATATAACTGAGAAATCATACGGATCTTCCCGTTACTATATTTAAGCCAATTTAACATATCATATGTACCTAAATTATACTAATATAAGAAATTAGCAGCTGTTACTGCAGCGCCAAATGCTTATCGACAATAATGAGAGTTACACAGCGTAGTGCCAAAAGTATTACGCTGTCTGAAGCTCTAGATGCTGAGAAGTAAGAAGATGCACCAGCGACTCGCGTTGCCACTGTCAAAGACCATATGGAAAAACGTATCCTGAACGAGTATTAAAAAACTACATTAAAAATTAATGTAATCGAACCATTTAATAAGCGTCTTAGTAATGTGTGTAATTACGTCCTTCGGTAGGTCGCTGATCGCATTTGGATGTATTTCTTCGCTTTCTCTCTGAACTAAATGAACCCTTTCAAAACATCTGCTGTCGTGTTTTGGTGCACAAAGCAGTCTAAAAAAATTCAAGAATAGTTTATTTCGGCCCCAAGATTTAAAAGGAGCACGTGCCCCCCTACTTACCGCCCTCAAATAAGCCAATGCAGCATAATCGAAGGATGTTTTTCATTCCGGATAATTTTTATAAACACCATAAGGTTGAAAGATGGAATTTTGCATTTAACAATTCTAAGATAGAGGTCTGGTGAAGGTAAAATCTTTCACGCATGGACTAATATTATTTGGTAATTAGAATATATAAATAAGTAGAATCGGTAAATAAGATCTGTGGAGCTCCACGGAACGATATGCTCTCTATACGAGATTAGTAAGAAGACGCAGCGCGTTTCGGCAGCCAAACCAGCGACCGAACGTCGTGGTAGCGGAATCTGTTGCAACAAATGTCGCACCAAAGAGCAGACAAATATACTTGAATGCTACGACATAATTTGCGTCTATGATTATATAGTTTGAGAATGTCAAAAATTACAAAGTAGCGCTTAATGTCCGCGTTAAAGACCTGATTGCGTAAGGTACTGGAAGAACCGTTCTCTTAGGTTTCTAAACGCTGGCACCATAGGGTTGTAGAAATCCAGGAAAAAGGTTTTTGCGCGCTGTACCTATTCCTGTGAAAGGTGTTTCTCGCTAGGACTGCCTAAGTTCACACTCGTCCTGTACTGCGATTCCATATACGGAGTTTGACATATTCTCTGAATCTAATTATACCCACAATTCGATAATCGCTAGATATCTGTCTTCATACTTGCCTCATAAGGCTATGACTTAAAATAAAATATGTGCAAAAATCAGTTGGTGCAACAACCACCATTATTTATGAATTCAAGCGTACTCAAAATAGTCGTGTTGTAAGAAGATATCAGTGAAGACTCGTATTTAGAGGTTGTGTGTGCTCGACAGATCGCCGCTCTCTTTGGTAATATTTTTTCGCGCTCTTCGTAATACGTGCGCACTGCTGGTGTGTGTTTAACTACCTAATAAGAGAGGGCTGTTGGGCTTTCTTGGAAGGTCTTACTGCTACGTTAGACCATTTCTGTATGATGTCTATCATATGACTACTCAGAATTCAGTGCGCGCCTCTCTGATTACCCAACTCTTGCATATATAAGACCTTGCGTACTTCACTTGTATCTGGTTTGAGTTCTACTGAATACTCGAATGAAACAGTTGAAACCATCTCTTATCGATACTAGTTGAGCCGAATATTCACATTAGTATAGATAGTAATATTGAAGGTCGGATGAGACGCTTTTTCAGGTTTGAAGAAAGACAATCATATATAAGTATAATATAGCCCGGAACTTGTGTCGGCGGTTTTAAACTCCTCTAAAGGAGGGGTGTTGTTCGACTCTCTAGCGCTGTTAAAGATAGGCTAGGCCCAATTCTGATGTAATCCATTACTCGATATGAATATTATCAGATGTGCTTTGAGCCAATTTTTGATAACTGACTTCTAATCCTCGGTCCTTATATAATAAAGCGCTACAACTGCGTTCTGAGCAGGTGGCGCTTGTGTACGATTCGAGATAATAGAGCCCTATATGCAACAGATAAATCACTATTCCTATTATTAACACTCTGACTCAAGGTGACTCAATCGTGTGTTTATATATGTGAAAGCGCAGCACCCAAATCGTTTAAGGCGTGTATGGCTGTATAGTAATAATGGTGAGCCCTGAATTCAACATATGACCACGGGTCCCTTGGTGGAAATTAAGTGTGACGTGTGATCGCATGTCTTAATATGAGATAGTCAGCCCTCAACGATATCTCTATCGACCTTCTATGATTTAAACTATGCTCCGCACCTCGATTTCTAGGGACGTCTCAATTATATTCGATACGACGCCGATACTTATCTATACCCGCCCATTCGCAAATCCTATGGCATTAGAGCTACAAATACTAAGTCCTCTAGTGATGTACGCTCTACTGTCGTGGCCGCGAGGCCGGCAGCCGTTGATGCGGCGTGTGCATACGCCCGGCCTCCAGAGAAACAAATAGGATATGGCAGAGCACCCGAAACTATGAGAAGAATGATCGCTAGACTCAGAATGAAAATCGGCTAGAAGTGTATAACCAGAGCTGCGAACGAAATGGTAAAATGACGGAGTTACACAGAATAGAATGTAACTTGCAGACAGGGAAGATGTGTATAACAGTCATCTCAGGGGTGCTCGGTGGGTAGACGCCCTGCGTCGGACGTCTAGGAGTCCATATGACAATGCGCAATTGTAGCGTTATCTAACAGACTATCAGTAACTACTCTCGAGTTATGAAGTCGCAGTGCAGATTGTCTCGGCTTGTTATAAGCGTGATTCTAGTGCGAATCTTTAATTAGAAACCTTCGTAATATAGTGTGCTCTCAGATATTGGTCGTCGGTATTCTAATACCATAACAAGGATAGTCTGAGGAACTTCGGAAGGAAGGCTCCATCTGAGTAAATACAGAAGATAAAAGTGATTGGTTGATCAGAGGCGTAAAAACGGAGGAAGAATTAAGATAATACTCGTGAATATATAGATAATCGTCTTACATGTGTTCTGGAGTGATATGTAAATATAATATAAGAGGCTCATAATAAGACTAGCTGGCTTACCTGGTCCAGGGAACGGATGTGGGATAATCTGTTCTTATTATAACATATAATGAAGTCCAACTCGATTGGTGTCTTTATAAATGTTTTTAAAAGTGAAAGATAGAACTCATTTTTGAGGTTTTCAGAACTCTTAAAAAGGTTATCTGAGCATTCTATAGTGGAGGGTCTCACCCAACACATGTGATGAAGAATTTACATGGAATGAAAAGTGCTAATAGTGAAATACATAATGGAAAATAGTCGATTGCAAGAACGAGAATATGAGAGCTGCTATTGTTGTGCGGAAGTGACTACATCTATATTAGGTTTATAGATTAGGTATGTCCGCTTCTTGTTGCTCAGATAAGAAGCGATTACCGAACTGTTTGTGCCGAACTTTTATGAAGGTATAATAACGCTTTCCTACGGGATTCTGCTATCTTTCTCGATTGTTTGTACGGCGAATCAGAATCTTCCTTATGAGTGCCTTAGCCTACTTGTGTCGTGATCTCCACGCGTGTGATAGGATAGGCATCTCAGCTACTGTGCATAAAGCACTCGCATGCGATAGATCTGCGTTCATAACTATGAGCTAAGGCTAGTGGGGTGCCCAGTTCATCGAAGACTGTTATTGCACTCTGTTGTCTTTGCGCACTATAGGGGAAGCCCTACGACAAGAACGTGCGCTGAAGTGTGACTCGACGCAAGAAAGACGTACTTTATGGTTATAAAGGTTTTTAACATTTGCAAGAACCATTACATCCAAATCCTACGCGTGAAGGTGCAATCCTATATATAGTGAAACAAAATTGGAACCAGAAGCCAACAACGGAAGGTTTACTAGCAAACATGGACTGATTATTTAACCAGCTAAAAAGGAATCTCGGCTAATTAATCATAGTATGACTTACAAATACCTAGCAACAACCTCTAGTTGGCACAAGATATTATATATATAATATATAATATAAATATAATTATAAAATAATAAAATATAATATTATATATAATATATTAAATTACTAAAAAGTTATATACATAATATATATAAAAATATCAAACTATATAATATAATATATAGTATATATAATATTTGAAACTAACACAGCGAACTTAAAGTGATATTTTCTTAGACGATCACAGTAGTAGTGCTAACAAACTCCAGGGGATGGGTATAACTGGGGTACCACGTACCCCAGCGTCTTTCCTGAGTAATATTTGGGCATTTACTTTGGAGTGGCTACCTTTGGGACTTTTCAGGGTTGCCATTTCTTTGGAGGCCGTCACCCCCGGGGACCCCATATTTTCTATTGATTCGCCGTATGTACGTGAGGTGTGTGATACCTCGACACATGCTCACTGTACTTTCATGAGCGCTTTTTACCCTACCCCCCTTTTTTCAGCCCTATCCCCCTTTGTTCTCGTCACCATATACGTTCGTGGGTGTGTTTAGGCCTAGCTAGCGCGTAGCCACGTACACGGGTTCATGTACGTGGCGAGCCACGTACATGGGGTTCATTCTGCTGGCGTAGCCTCTACATGAAAGTATCTGCTACTTTCATAAAAGTACTGAGGCTACTTTCATAAAGTAGCTTAAGTCTGGCTTGGGTTCGGGTCACGTGCAGTCCTCAAAGCGAGCGCGGTTCCGCCGGGCCAGAACCGACGTGAGCGCCCGCCCACCGGTGCAATATTACCGCACGCGCGAACGCAAAAATATTTCGCGGGTTATTGTTTAGTGTTGGTACATTTGAATAAAAATGCTGTTTTTAGTGACCGTGAGGACGTAAAGCCGTTGCGCCAGGAGGGGTTCCTCCTCTCACCCCTCTCTGGCGACACGTCTTATACGTCTTAGCGGCTTACGTAAAAACGTGTTTTTTGACTACCCCCTGAAGACGTAAAGACGTTCGCGCAAGTGTGTGGTGATGGAGTCCCCCCCCCTCACCACCTCTCTGTGCGCTACGTCTTTACGTCCTTACGTCTTTACTGTCACAACATCAATTTTTGTTTATTAAAACGGGAGTGTAACATTAAACATCGAGCATTTGAAGAGTATGGATGTTGGGTAAATTCATGTTCCGTAGTCCGGCTACTTGTATGGCACAGGTCCTACAGGATGTGGAAAACCTTTCTGTTGTTAAAAATATATTGAGAGAGACGGAAATTTTCGAGCAGCGGCCCTCACAGATAATATTGTGTTATAATGTTTACCAGGAAACATTTCAGAATATAAAGATGTAATTCAATTTCACGAAGGAATATACGATGTCAAATCACTAGACAATATACAAGTCCATAAAACATTGCATTAGACGATTTAATGCATAAATTGAACGAGGAGATTAGCTGAAACGTTTACAGTATATTTACATCATTTAAATATCTCCTGTATTTTTCATTACACAGAACATTTTCATCAGAATAAGTATATGAGAGATGTATTTTTAAACACTCAATATCTGATCCTGTTCGGTCAAAGAAGAAGATATATGAGTCAGATCAATGTACTTAGGTACTCAGTTATGTTCCCTATTGCAAGGAGGATAAAGAGTTTCTGAAAGTATTAAAGAATAGTTACATCTATCCCGCACATGGTTAACTTAATGTGCGAACTTCATCCTAAAAACACATACAAAGTTCTACTCCTCACCAACATTCTCCCCACGAAATAGAAACGTTATTACATCTCCTGAAAATGAGTACTCTAGTAGCAGTAAATATCTTTACCTCTTATAAAAAAAAATTACAAAAAGCTGAAAACAGCTGAAAAAACGTGACATACTAATCAGAGAGGACTAAATTCATCCAGCTGTGTATGTGAATCTGTTTTAATCTTATATTAAAGGATAATGTTCCTTTCAACGACCTCAGAGGTAAAAGTTGCGCGACGACCATACCGGAACATCATATAAAAAACTTGCATAACGTGATATAAAATCTTAGAAAAAAAGGAAGTGTCTGCAGAAAGGAGGTGTGTATTCCTACCGTTGCTCTTCTCAGTCATAGCTCTTTTGATATCCAAGTGGATATCAGCATAATGAAGAAGGTGGCTGTATTGCCATACAACGAGTATGAGAGAATGAAGTATAATAATATAATAATATAATAATATAATAATAATAATAATAATAATAATAATAAAATTGAATTAATAATAATGAATAATAATATTACACCCACTGACCAAAATACCAAGCCATCACCGAACCACTCTCTATCAATTCATCGACAGTCTCACCGCCCCGGGATCCCACATCTTCATATGGATACAGTGTCATATCAGCAACTCTCCCTCAAAGTTTATAGATGCCTAAAGTTAACAGAGTAGAAACACGTTACGAGAAAGAATGTGTACAGGTGATATTAGGTTCGGACATTACACACTTCATGAAAAGACGTGTTCTTATGGTCAGAACGTGTACAACAAATTAATAGATCTTAAAGACTTACTATCTACGTGTGTAGGTTAGATTAACTCGAATCCGGATGATTCAAATCTATCAATGGATGTAAACCTGAAGTGAAAATAGATAGTTTTAAAAATATCCTTGAGGAGAGTTACCATTTAAGAGTCGTAAAACCAGGACTACGCCTCTACTATAATATTCTTAATAAGCATCAATTATCGGTGGACATGAACTAGGCCAGATCACTTCATAGATTGCCATGAAATTGTTAAAGGGTCGAATATTGTGGGAATTTGATAGCGGATCTCTCACGTGTTCATACTCGTATATGGAAGAATTGACCTCTATAAAGGGGTGGTCTAACATCAAAGAGGAGCTTCAGACTATTAATTATTTTTCACGTAGGTTTATAACTTGAATACGCTGATACGAACTTAGCAGATCATGGATAATTACTTCCGAGACACCTCTAGACTCGCTTCTAGGTCCTTCAGGATGCATCTTACTCTTCAGATTACATTTGAGACGATCTATAAAACAGAGGGAGACAATATTAAGAAAAGTGCCTTAACACTAAACATAAATGGATAACTCGGGATGTGCTCATATTCTATACTTTCATAATGATCATACCTTAATTTACCGTAAAAACATAGTTATAAAATAAAAAATGGTATAGTATCATACTCTCTTACTTACTCTATAGATCCTTATATATTATACTAACTATCGCCTATATATAGGCTTATTATCCACCTTGTATATATATATATATCTATGTTCTAAATGAATATTTCATTATCTAATACCCTTGTCAACTTCTTTATACTAACTTTCTTAATATAGTTTGTTATTGGCCATGATTACAATAAATTATACCATTTAATGTTTCATGTAACTTATAAAAACGCAACAGGCAGATCTACATTTTTACTTTACTTATACCTATATATATAGTATATATATTATATATATATTATATATATATATATATATATATATATATATATATATATTAATATATATTATTGATATATAGCCTCTAAGTTATCATAGGCGTTTACTGATTAGTTATCCGATTTACTTTATCGTCAGTGGAGACATGAGTCCAAGAGAGCTCTGGTTGATAAGTATTGATTACTGTGTGAAAGAACCTAATAGTTTTGGAGGATTCACCCGTTGCTTCAAAATTTCATGGAGTGGACAAAAAAGAACTGAAAGAACACTTGAAGAGGGTGTAAGAGGCTTCACTCTATACATAAACCCATTCTCCGTAGAAAATTTCTCACCAGAAAAACCATAAGCCCATCACCTCCCCCTCCGGGGGATAAATCTGCTTTGCATGTTAGATTTGAACGTGAAAATGTTAAATACAGTTCTTATAACGATGCGGTTTTCAATACATACTTTTCACAATCGATGTTTACTCTAGATACTTATGGTTGAAGGCATTTAAAAGACAAGAGATCCCAGACAGTGGCGAAGCCATACGCTTGAAATTTATTAAGGACGATAATAGATATCACTTAATTGGGTTCACGATAGAGGGATATGTCGAATCTTCTTGGGAGAGTGATCCTAACATAGAAATTATATAATAGAATCACCGCTCATATAGGCTTTTATATATTTAACTGGTATTCTCGTTATTATTTTGGCCACTGATTGTAGAAAGAGATACAGCGTACGCTCACAAGCATGTATAGCGGTACGCACTACTTTACTAAGATGAATACTTTTTAAGTATATTGACATTACTGGATTCGATTCTAAGCTATACGGTATTCTGTGATAACATATCTTTCATAGAACTATTGAAGACGCAACTCCTGTAGAGCAATTTGTTAAAGATAAAACCTACGTTACAGCGGAACCTGAAAGTATGTAAAATTAAAGGAAAATCCGGTTTAAATGTAAATGATTATGTAAGGGTGTCTATATCTGATGACCGTTTCGGAAAAGAACTACGAAGGTTGGGCCATGGTTCAAGAGAAGTGTCTTTTAAAGGGTAGATAGGTGATAAGGAATTTCCCTATTATGGACTTAAATTATACTATCTCAAAAACTTAGATGGGGAACCCATAAAAGGAGTAACTTGTATACAAACTAATGACAATAAGTACTCTCAGAAAATACGATTCGATCCTTTTTGATTGGAGAGTGATGTATATTAAGATATAGTAAAAATATGTAGAGTGCACACAGGCGTACTCGGTAGAAATGATACTCACTCCAAGGCTCACTCCTTCCTGTGTTGGAAGGTGGTTCCTCCTCTTCTGTGGTGTGTGTACCCTTGATAAGTCTTAATTCATATACTATTTAAACTGTCTATGTGTCATAGATGGTTAGTCCCATACATTTAGATCCAGTAGTTACAGTATATCATGGAGAGTGTAATCTTTCTATTTATTTCTACCATCTTCAGCGTCGCTGGATCTACATCCTGATAAAACTATCAGAATCACTACAGAATTAATGAAATTCCTATTCAGCTTGAAAGAGGAATGTATGAAGTAGGATTATGCGATACGATATTAGATGCTAATATTGAGAATCTCCCACAGGACACGTCAATGGGATATCATGATCCTATATAAGATGTCGAGTATGTTAAAAACTGCAATTAAAAATAACAAACATCAGTGAATTAAAAAAACACTATGTTGGAAAATAAAGATATTTTATAGAAATTTGTTGTTAAAACTGTGGGATACTACACGAACAGTTTCTTTCAGTCGCTCAAATACTGAATATTTATAGTTATTTTACACCAGGCCCTAAACTTGCATACAGAGTTAGAGATATGTTAAGGATTTAATATCTCATCACTAATTATAGGCCACATTGGGTGTGAACTTGAAAGACTGCATTTCATCGTGTGACGTTTAATCATTAGGCGATTCTGGATTTGTGTTCTTAGAATATGTATCTACATTCTCTGATCGCAGTCGAGATGGGTTGGTAGATCATGTCTGCAAATAATAGCCCTAATGACAACTGCCTCTCTCACTCAATTTTTTGTATGGTGTTCGTATACCTCAGTAGGTCTCTAACGTAAGATCAGGGG